>JAVGWN010001427.1:0-12417 GCA_034552555.1 Semaprochilodus insignis | reverse complement strand
TGGGATGGATTATCACAGGACACCATTAGGAACCTCTACAGCTCCATACCGAGACGTCTGGCATGTTGGGTTACCAAACACGGCGGCCCGATGCCATACTGAGAGACAGACTTCTGTATGTGTAGCTCAATAAATATTGATCATATCAGTCTAAATTGATCATCAGTTATTGATCCTGGTAACCTTTATCTTCCTTCCCAACACACCTGCAATCCCACACTTCCCTCTGGGTGCACATGGCGATGATGATATATTGTGCAGTCCTAGTGAAACTGTAAACTCCAGCAAATAAGACAAACTGCAGTGAACTCCATTTAAACAGGACAGCAGGACTGCAATATCTCCACGCTTCCGCAGGCTGCACCTCCGAGTCCAGGAGCGGCTCGGCAAACAACTGCTTCCACCTGGGTGCAAACTGCAATATTACTACAAGCTCCAAGGTAAACTAAAGGAAGACCGACACGCAGGCAGCACTGCCAACTGCCTTCCCCGGAGACCCCAGCCTGGAGATGCATTCTGCTGCTGCTCCTCAACCCAACCCTCCAAAGCGAAAGCCCACCAGACTCCGCGGTGTGCCATGCTGCAGATAAAACACAGCGTCTCAACCCAGTCCAATTATCACACAGCGCAATCCACATTTACCATCACACAATAAAGACCCCGAACACCGCCGGAGCAGGAAAGACCCTCCCATCTCCAGTTCTGACCTTATTCCTTTAAATGAAGAGCGGTGAGTATCCCCTGCTGCCCCCTCGGCCCTCTGGGGCTTTTTTTGTTAAGCACTGGGAGCGAAAAAATAACCCTAAACAGGCTGCCATGATTATTAAACCGCAGTGGAAAGCCAGAAAGGCTGCTGCTGTTTTGGTGGAGGCCTTTTTTTCTTTGCGTGACAGCAGCAATTAATTAGCTTTGCCCACTGAAATCACTTTACGATAGCAAGAACAGTCCAACGGGAGCAGATATGACCAGTTTCCAGGGACACCAGGCATCTAATGTGGGCTAAAATCTGCACCAGAGTTTGGGTTATTTTAATACTAGTGAGAGGTTGGTTTCACACTGCATGCAGTAGGGCTGTGACAATATCCAAACTGCCATAATACCGTCACACCGTGCTGCAAAGGAGGTGTGGGATTGCAGGTCTGTTGGGAAGGAAGATAAAGGTTACCAGGATCAATAACTGATGATAAATTTAGACTGATATGATCAATATTTATTGAGCTACACATACAGAAGTCTGTCTCTCAGTATGGCGTCGGGCCGCCGTGTTTGCTAACCCAACATGCCAGACGTCTCGGCATGGAGCTGTAGAGGTTCCTAATGGTGTCCTGTGATAATCCATCCCATGCAGCTTGAATATCCTCACACGGTTCCTGCAGATGGTGCGGTAGGGGTGGAGGTGGAGTGACACCAGGCCTTCTGGACGTGTGATGCGTGACAACAAACTGTCCATCTCGGCGCTGACCACGGGGCCTCCACACACGGATTCGTTGGTTTTTTTTTTTTTTACAAAAGCGGGACTCGTCACTGAAGATGACCCGCTGCCATTCTGAGTCACTCCATGACAGTCTGGTACGACACCATTGCAGTCTTTGGTGAAGGTGACGTGGTGTTAAGGACAGTCGTGGTAACGGTCTGTGTGCATGTGGTCCTGTGTGGTGCAGCCGTCTGCCAATGGTGCTGCACTAACAGGATGACTCATGGAGGACATCACTGCTCGCTGGGTGCCTGTAATCGTGTCTGTTGGGTCAGTCAGGTACAGGGATAAGGCCCGTCCTTGCTTACGTCACATGTGCAGCCGAGCGTGAAACTTGAACCACTCGCATGTCTCACCATATCAAACCTACCGACCAAGTTTCACTCCTGTGGGCTGACTCCTTCTGCAGCTACTGTTTTGGTGATGAGTGTATATAAACCGAAGTGCAGATGTTCTATTAATGCTTGTAGAGGTATCACAATGCGGAATTTAACCAGCAGCACCCAACAATTTGCACACGACTGCACACCCTGCAAGGAAACATTCCGGCACTTAATGAAGCAGCAGCAATCCGAACCAGAGCATGTGCACGGAGATGGGCCCAGCGGTTCAACTGCTCTTCACCAATCAGAGTAGCTGTGAAACCGCAACTGAAGTGTCACCACACTGGCCTTACCTTTCATTCCAAATTTGTTGCGTCGGCCGTACTTGTTGATGAGCACAAACATCACGATGAGGAACACGCAGCCAAATCCCGCCAATCCCACAGCTATAGACATCTACAGGAACAGAGGGAATAACGCAGTTATTAAAAAGAGGAGGCTATTAACACGGTGCAGAGGTGTGAAAGCAAAGGAAGGGTGATGACAGCACTTCAGCACACTGGACTGTAAGTGAATGGAATACATGTGGGGGCAGTTTGCAAACCAAGAATTCTAAATCCGGACTGCAAAGGATTTTCAATGGTGAATCATCACTGGCATCGCCATTTGCTCCAAGACTGCACTTAATCCATGCGCAGGAAGTGGCTGTCTTACCCCAAACGAGTCCTCCTCCGGTCTGGTGGAATCATTACCAGGTGTGGGGTCTGTTGGGAAGAAGAGAAAGGGTTTTTTGTTGGCTTGGAATTTTTTCAAATGAAGCATCAAGGACACGGAACACGCAGCGCACACTTTATCGGACGGCTGCTTAAACGAATGGAACAACCGGGTTTAGTACAACAGTACCTAAAGCACAATACGGTCACCAGCCGGAACCCGGCCTCGGCCCTGGCTCAGGAGAAACGCGGCGTGTAGCCTGACGACTTGGCAGATCACAGAGTAATTTCCAGCCAATTAATTGACCCACAATGGAATAGCCACTATGGGCCAAAGCGGTATCACTGCAGCTATCAGCACAAGCACAGACCACCCTCCTCTGGGCTCAATAACAATTAGACTTAGATCTTCCACTTCTCCTCAGATTCTCTCCTCGCTCCTCCGGGGATACGACAATTGCGGCCCTAGCCTGCCTCCGTGGTCAGACTCGGACCAAGCTAACCGCTCCCTTTCCCTCTCCTCTCTCATTACACGGTGTGCTGGACTAACGGCGGGATGTTCTTAGGAACCGCTTTATTCCGGCTTATAAAACCACCCGTGAGGTCTCCGTCTCTGGACACTTGGGAAAAGTTTTAAGGCTTATCACTGTCCTCTCCGTAGGCAGACTGAAAATAGAGCCGCTCTTATTCCGCACCACGATAATGATCACCACTCAGCCCAACTTTTTTCGGAGAACGAGTTTTGACACGTTTTGGAAAACCTGGCGTAAGGCCAAAACAGACTGTAGAAAAACCTGATTAAATAAACAAACAGAGGCTAAACATGATCCGGTATTAATCCGGCTAAGAGCTGAACCGGAATAGCATACGTCCAGATTAGTCCAATTGAGGCCATTCAGTATACAATTCCGAAGGAACGTGGTGGGAATTCCTGCAGATAATCCATTATATAGAAGAACAGTAGCAAAGTAAAAGCCTGGATCCGATTACATTCCCTGGCCAGCGTGCTCATGGCAAGGAGACGTAATTATCGGATCCTGAACGAGGCACAACAGTGGGTGGCAGCCGGACGGGACATTCCATTTCCGAAGTTGTGTGAGCATTTAACATTCCCCAATATGCACACGCGAATACGCCAATCATCTTCTATCCAGCTGATAGAGCTTATAATTCTCATTCTGAGACTGTTTTAGGCTGAGTTTAAGATTGTGTATTTGTTTTAAGTGATTTTAGTAAGGCAATTTTTCTGACTATATTAGCAGATAATAATAAATAATAAGAATTAAATAAATACTACTACCACTTCTACTACTCCTAATTAAAAATAAATAAATAAATAATAATAAACAATAACAATTAAATAAACAACCATAAATATCATCTATTGAATAAATAATAATAAGAAGAAGAAGAAGAATTAAATAAATCATATGAATAACAATAATTATACAATAATAATAACAACAACAACAACAACAACAATAATAATTATACAATAATAATTATTTATGATTGCATGAATAATAATTATTATTACATAAATAATAATCATCAAAAAATTGAAATAATTTCGAGCAAATTTCCTAAAACAAGCAAAATTATATTATTAAATTGTGAGAACATTTGGCTTACAAAAAATACTTTAAATAAGCAAAAATATCTGGAAATAAGTTAAATAATATTTGAGCTTACAACAATCTCAAAATGAGAATTATAAGATAGATCCACCGGATATAAGATGGTTTTACGTGTGCAGGTGGTTATTAGGAATCGTTATTCTCTACTGCTGTCAGATTATCGTAAATCCAATTCCTCCTGAAACAGGCTAGCTCGTATTTCATGGCTGGGAATAACGGATGTCTGGTCTCTGACGTCTGCACAGTACTGTGCTTTCCATTCCAGCATTCAGGATCGGTCATAGCCAGTCAGTGCCTGTTTTCCACTTGGCTTCTTCTGAGTGTGAAACTGTGCGCTACGTTTATCTCAGCTTAGTGTCAAAAAACACTCACCATATTCCAGAATTCCTTTGGAGGGCAGGAAAAACAGAAAGGAGACAAAAAAGCTTGTTAAATAAAAGATGACTTCAGTTCGGACGGCTACAAATCCACATCTGTTGCCGCACATTCTGTTCTGTTCTGTTCAGATCATGAGGATCACTGAGGTTGTCAAAAACACAGAACTCCAAAACAAAGGCTCTCCTTACCCTCCTCGTCCATAAACGGCGGCGCCTCCAGGAAATGGCCGAAGACGGTTTTGGAGACGGTGCCGAAGCGGTTGGCGGCCACCAGGGTGTAGTTCCCATTGTCGTAGTGTGTGGGATTCTCGAAGGTCAGGCAGCCCTCCAGGTAGTCCTGGTACACGTCCATTTCGGTGCGGATGTAGGGGCTCTGGATCTCCCGGCCTTTGTACAGCCAGCGCAGGGTGGGGTGCGGAAAGCCCCGCACGGTGAACTCGATGCAGGTGTGGTGTCTGCGCTCGGGCTCCTCCAGCTTCAGGATCACTGGAGGAACTGGAGGGGGCAAGATAAGAGTGGAGGGTCAGGCGGATGTCCTGTTCGAGTTACTCACAGTTACCAGTCATAACAATACGGTTCAGGGACGTAACTGAACAACATGTCGCATTGTAGCATCTTGTATTGCTGTATCATGACTAGCATGTTAGCCAGCGCCTAGTGTATTAGACTGGGGTTGGGATATTAGCCTGTGAGGTGTAGAGCCAACTGTGTTAGTACAGAGCCTTAGAGCCGGATCCCATAAAGCACTGGCCCACTGGAGTTTCTTCTTAAATCAGCATCTCCACATGTACAGCAGGTTCTTAGTGAGGAACAGAAGGTCGGGTTCTAGCTTTACTGGCAGATACAGTGAGCGTCTGGTTCATAAGAACAAGGTCAAGCAGCAAACACACAGGACAACACAGCTACAGACTGGCAGAGGGCCAAAACCACTCTCTACTGACCGTGATGAGCGCCACCTCATTCCAATGTCCCTTAACCACCGTAAGATGACCTCAAGTGGCCTACAGAGAGACTGGCGAGCGGTGGCTGGGGTGAAATGCACAGCGAGCATGGTTCTAAAAACAGGCTTCTGGAGGGTCATTAGTGATTTTCTAAATAAACAGATCTAAATACAATATTTGATCTGGAATTTGGGACACGTGTTTCCAGTAGTGTATAGAATCAAACAGAACTGCTCATTTTGGTCCAACACAAACCCAGAAACTGTACAACTAGAGGAACTGATCACTTTCAGGTGGGCTCTTACATTTATCCAGAGCTGTATATCATCGCTGTCCAATGAAAAACAGGTATCTCCATTTTTGCCCATTTTTACATTTACACATCATTTGAACACACCAGCTGCCGTTTACCCTGTGTGAAAGTCTCATGACGAATGGACCAACAGAAATGGCCCCAAAGTGCTTGGAAAGACGTCTGGTTCCATTGACTAACATTAAAATGAAATGAGGTTTTTGGCCTCTCCTGTAAAGTTGCCATTTTGAAGATACTTGTTATGTATATCGCTTGTATATAACCTGTTACGTCACTTTGTGCTCTGAAGATATCCACTACGGTGTTAAAAGATTTAACATGTGCCCTTATAATGCGTTACAGACACCCGGTTAGACACCACACGGTCTGGCAAACCTGCCGCTCAAGCTCCATTACGGCTGAGATGTTATCCTCACAAGCGTCTGCTGAGTGAAAGTTCTGAGAGGGGTCAGTCTGACCTCATGGGTGCATATGCAACTTAATCTGCAGTAAAATCCCTGCGAGTCGCATCTTAATGCGGCATTAACGTCATTTAAGTGGCATATGGCCTGAGCAGAAACGGCCAGACTGCGTTCCTGTCCCGCTCGGTTTTAATGGGCTACGTATGATCCTGCTGCTCATATACGCTCGTCTATACCCGCCCACCGTGTGCACACGGCACTGCTCCTCCTCAGCGCTGTTACACTGTGGAGTTTGCTGGTCGTTTTGACCCTTATCAGCCCTGTTTCTGCTGACACCAGCCCGGGCGGTCCTGCCCGAGTCTCCGGTTCATCCTGTGTCACTCTCACCGCCTTTGAACTGTTCAACAATTTGGTGTCAAATCGGAATGGCTGTGGATGATTCGCACAAGTCTGCATGAAGTTATTATAGAATTAATATTCATAATGCTCTGCATTTCAAAAGTCACAAAACCCCATAAATAGATAATAATAAGGCATAATTAAGATTACAATTTTTGGTATTATTATTAAATTAATACATTGTATATATTCCTAATATATCAACATTTTAGATATAAAAAATGTATTTTATTACAGTATATAAAATAATTGTTTTGATATTACTTATTATTTTATTATTGTATTTTATTACGATTTATTACTATATATATATATATTAAATATATTATTATTATTTTTGTTATACATATATTTTTTTTTAAATAGATTATATATTATATTATATTATATTATTTATTCTTTGATTCTCTATATATTATAACGCTATAACGAGATTCATGACGTGGTGCTACACTGCAGAACTGTTCCCACAGTAGATCTCTGCGTGAGGGGGTTTAGGAAGAACGGCTCGTTAGAGCGGCCGGTTTGTAAACAGCAGAAACCATAAAAAAAAAAAAAAAACTATTAAAAAGACTATTTTTTTAATGGACGGACCACCCCAGAGTCCAGAACCTCAACACCACGGGGAGCCCTTTTCTACCGACATGGTGCAGGTGCCAAAATCTCAAACCGTTCTGCGCTTTTCCACCACAAAAACCGGAACCGTGGAACCCGTGATGCAAGCGTCAAAGGGGCGTGGTGCTGCAAGATGCCATGCACTGAGCTGAACTCGGGAATAACCGTATCCCACCGGTGATGCGCTCGTGGATGAGCGTGTTCAACAGGAGGCGTCTGCCTTCTAATGAGCTGAAATGTGAAGCATTCAGAACATCTGCCGTTAAATCCGTGCAGGAGATCCGTAATGTGGGAACCTTAGAACCTTAACACGCTGCTTTATAACAGTCCACCTTCATAACGGACAGAGGAAACACGTACGGGTCGTCCTGCGTGTAATCGCTGTCTGTCGGTCCCTTTGGGCTGAGCACAGATGCTGAAAAGAGCTGGTTCTGGATGGTGAGATATACGCCTTCAAAGCAGGAAGTACAGTCTGAACATGAAGTACATGTTCCACCGTGTGGTTTATATGCTCTGTCTGCCGACTTCTGCTAACGGACTAAGGACCGCCCACCTCCAGATACGTAACCGCTCGGCTCTCAGACCAGTGGAAAAGGGGCCCCGGGGTTCAGCAGAGCCTGGGAACCAGCACGGGCATGAGCCCCGGACTTTGTTGGTGGGAAAGAGGTATGAGGGTGTTGGGGGGATGGTGAGAGGAAGCAGGGAATGCTAAACCAGCTTCTAAGACTGAACTTTGGAAGGTGTAGCTTTGAGCTTCCTGAAAAGAATAGAAGCTGGAATGAGGTGGACACACTAAACACTCAGACCCCGGATACTAATATACAGGATTCGGTTTTTGGGGTTTTCAGGTTTTTCTGCTGAAAAATAAAAAACGATTTATTACACTTACTGTTTAGAAATAAATGAAGGGTGCTCAGACTTTTGCACAGCACTGTAAAACTGCTGAATCTGCTTTTATTACACCAGTAAAGGTGAAACTGCAGGTCGCCTGCTGTCCTTCCTGAAATATCAGATCATTTAAATTTAAATTTAAATTTTGTATGATCAGATTTCAGGTGCAGGTGAAAATATGGAAACGGTTCATATGGAAATGTATCGATAATTAGATTATGAATGTGGTGCATCGGTTCTGGACTGGAACAGGACAGTCAAGGCGCGTCCCAGAGGACAAACAGATCACAGACGTTCCTGGGAAAGGCTTCACGGTCCGGCGAGAGCGATAAAACCACCTTTTATTAAAACTTCAAAGGAGGAATCCGCACCACTGAACATTCCCAAATTAGGTCTCCAATGAAAAGCGCTTGTTAAGTGTAGGAATGAAGGCGGATCTTGTAATCTTGCTGTCACGGACGCGACGTTATTGGCCATTTTTCAGATTAAGGTGGTCCGCGAGTTCCCCGTGTGAGAGTGCGTGTTTGTTTGTCATCCAAACGAGAGTGCGTCATAACTGTCAGCCCCCCTCTCTGCCTCCAGTGATTTGTGCCTGCTCTGACTGATGAGTGCCGATGATAGATACATCCCTCCCATCGTGCCGGGGTTGCACAACAAACTCCTCCCACCCACTCCCTAACCCCCCCCACCGACTCCCTCTCCCCCCTAGACTAGGCAGATGACGTGTGTTTAGGAATCAGCATGCTACAGCACCCTTCTCTCGCCCCGCACGCCCTCGTGACTACACGAGGCCTGTTATTTACAGAGCGCCGCTGTAGCTTCAGAAAGAGAGAGAGAGAGAGAGAGAGAGAGAAGGAGAGAGAGAGAGAGAGAGAGAGAGAGAGAGAGAGAGGGAGAGGGGGAGAGAGAGACAGACAGAATAAGAGATAGAAAGACGAATAGGGACACAGAGAAGGAGAGAGAGAGAGACAGAGACACACAGGAACAGACAGAAAGACGCACTGAGACAGAGAGAAGGAGAGAGAGAGACAGACACAGACAGAGAGAAAGAGAGAGAGAGAATGAGAGATAGAAAGATGGATAGAGACAGAGAGAAAGAGAGAGAGAGAGAGTCAGAGAGAGAGAGGGAGATATAAAAGATGGACAGAGACAAAGAGGGAGAGAGACAGAGAGAAAGACAGAGATAGAGTGAGAGAGACAAACAAGGAGAGAGAAAGAGAGAGAGAGAGAGAGAGACAAACAAGGAGAGAGAAAGAGAGAGAGAGAGAGAGAGAGACAGAAGTGAGAGAGAGAGAGAGACGGAGATGGAGAGAGACACATAGACAGAATGAGAGATAGAAAGACGCATAGAGACAGAGGGAGAGAGAGTGAGAGAGAGATATATAGAAAGATGGATAGAGACAGAGACAGAGAGAGAACGACAGAGATAGAGAGAGAGAAAGAGACAGAGAGAATGAGAGATAGAAAGACAAATAGAGACGGAGAGAGAGGGAGAGAGAGACAGAGAGAGAGACACACACACACACAGAGAAACAGACAGAATGAGAGATAGAAAGACGCACAGAGATAGAGAGGGAGAGAGAGTGAGAGAGAGATATATAGAAAGATGGATAGAGACAAAGTGGAAGAGAGAGACAGAGAGAGAAAGACAGAGATAGAGTGAGAGAGAGACAGACATAATGAGAGACAGAAAGACGAATAGAGACGGAGAGAGAGGGAGAGAGCGAGAGAGACACACACACACAGAAACAGACAAAATGAGAGATAGAAAGACAAACAGGGAGAGAGGGAGAGAGAGTGAGAGAGAGACAGAGAGAGACAGAGAGAGAGACAGATAGAGGGGGGTATATTAACCTATGGGGGGGCAGCACCTACATATTATTACCTGTATAGGTTCATATCTGAGATGGAACTGTCTAGGTAAAATGACCATATTCGTCCATCTACACCGTAACCCCCCCCCCAGTACGAGTGTAGAGTCGCAGTGTGAGTGTAGGCACTTCGGGAGTATTTCTACAGGTCCAGCCGTCATGTAGTTTCCTCTCCCTGTGACGGAGCTGCTGAAAACCGAACCACCCAAACACCCGAGCCGATACGGAAGCCCTGTATACTGAGTGACTCATTAGCACTTTTGTCCACACAAGCTGATCATCACATTGAGAAACAGAGCCAAACAGCCCCCTCAACCCCCCCCAAACACCCCACCCAAACCACCCACCCAAAATACTCCCTGACTCTCCTTCTCCCGGCTCCTCCAGACACCCATTCACAACGCGACAGGAGTAAATCTTCTCCCACAGGAAAGCTCCTAATTAGCCCAGTCGCTCTGATACCTTTGGGGATCAAAGCTGTGCAGCCTTGCAGCATGTTACATAATGGCACACTCCAAGCAAACTCATCCACCACCGTGCACCATCATTCCTTAACGAGGAAAACAGCAGCACCCTGCGCACTTGGCTGTCAACACGGAACGTGCCGCACGCCCCTCTTCGGTCTGGAGCTGTCACTTTACTTTACCGTCAGCCTCGTTCGTCAAAGTGCCGATTACACTCTACGGCTTCCTCTTCCCACCGGCTCAAATTCATGAGCTATTTAATGAACATAATGTCTCCCGAGCGCCGGGCCATTCCGCGGGCATCCAGCGTCTTCTGCGGCGAGAGACACCTAGTGCCATTAAACCCGCAGCCAGGCCGGCCACTCAGCAGGGTCTCATCCTGGGCTCGGCCCCTCTGGCAGGAAGCCACGTGCTGCTTTCCGGTTACTGCTATCCCTCTAAGTCGGAGCATAAGGGAAGGTCTATTCCTGTAATTAATTTCTAACTGCCGTCTTTCTTTTCACCTTCCGAGCTACAGAGTGTTTCTGATTACACCTATATAAAAGCTTGGGGGTGTTTTCTCGTTAATTGGCTTATCAGTTCATTTACCACCTTGTCCTATTTTAAATCTGCTGACGTTCTGACGTGAATAACAAGCTTTGGCTATATACGGAGGTGCCTGACACTTTCCCTCCGCTCTCAGGAGTCGAACGGTATTAACTCTGCTCAACAAGACTACCGAAATGTGATTCTGCAGTTACATACATACTTACACACTGAGCTCACAATCAGTTTACAGGAGAACGCAATAAACCGTCTCCTCCTCTAGCTAAGAGCACGGATTTGGTGGCAGCTGGAAGGCTGGAATTCCTAATTTATGGATTTTTCTGTTTTCTTTCACAGAAAGTTCCCAGGTAAAAAAACATAAGTATATTTTAATGTGCTTGAAATTTACTTTAATATCAGCAAGTACATTTCAAGCACAGTGTTGATTTGTGTGCTAAATACAAGCGCAATATATATATATAAATATACATACATTATAAATGTAATAATTACTAATTACATAAGTACATCACCTCAGTGTTTCAGTGTACTTGGTTGTTGTTGTGGTGCAACAGATAACACCACTTGTCACTGAACTACCACACCATGTGGGAGATTGGAGTTCGATTCCTGGCCTGGGTGACTGTGCTGTGCTACACCAATAAGAGTCCTTGGGCTAGACTCCTAACACTACACTGGCCTACCTGTAATATGATTAACCATGTAAGTCGCTCTGGATAAGAGTGCCAGTTAAATTCCATAAATGTAAATGTACTTAATACTTAATATAAGAATACTAAGTAAGTGTATATGTGTACTTTAATAAAGGAACATATACTGAAGGATATCTAAGTAAATCTCTCAAAATAGTAAAGTACAGTTATTTCTACTTAAGTATATAAGTAGAATAATAATAACAGCAGTAATGAATATATTTAGTATACTAAGTACATAGTTAGTATATCAAAAATAGTACAGTAATGCTAAATACCAAATATACTTACATTAGGTATAGTTCAGTGTACTCTCTCTCTCTATCTATCTATCTATCTACCTATATATATATATATATATATATATATATATATATATATATATATATACGTAAAACACACATACAGTATCTCACAAAAGTAAGTACACCCCTCACATTTTTGTAAATATGGTATTATATCTTTTCATGTGACGACACTGAAGATATGACACTGTGATACAATGTACAGTAGTCCGTGTACTGCTGGTATAACAGTGTAAGTTTGCTGTGCCCTCAGAATAACTCAACACACAACCACTAATGTCTAAACCGCTGGCAACCAAAGTGAGCACACCCCTAAGTGAAATGGCCAAACTGTGCCCAATTAGCCATTTTCCCTCCCCGGAGTCATGTGACTCCTTAGTGTCACAAGGTCTCAGGTGTCACACTCTGTCATACTGGTCACCGGAAGTTCAACATGGCACCTCATGGTACAGAAC
>JAVGWN010001426.1:0-12417 GCA_034552555.1 Semaprochilodus insignis | reverse complement strand
CTCTTTCTCTCTCTCCCCTCCCTCTCTCTCCCTCTCTCTCTTTCTCCCTCTCTCTCTCTCCCTCTCCCCTCTCCCCTCCCCCTCTCTGTAAAGTGCCCTGCTGCTGTAATGGCTTTATTGCAGCATTAGTGTCGGGTGCAGTGGGTGTCTGTTGACTCAGAGGGGCTGGAGATGGACGGGGCCATCATCTTCACCACCTTGCAGAAGGTGTATTACCCTCTGCTCTGCATTCTGGGTATTCCAGGTGAGTCCTAATGCTGCAGTGAAGGTTGTGTATACCAGCGGGGGTCTTCACAGCTGGACTGAAGGTCTTACAGGTTACATTAACTACTAACATCATTAGGAACTGAACCAACCCAGCAGCACTCCAGTCTGTCTGGAGGTTCTAGATAACTGTGTGTGAGTATGAGTGGTAGTGTAAGCAGGTTCTGGATAGTTGTTAGGAATGTAAAACTGCAGCAGCAGCTCGATGTCAGGACTCTGTACTGAAAGACTCTACAGGACATATTTACTCAGGTACTCAGTACTCGGTACTCAGTACTCAGTACTCGGTACTCAGTAGTGTTTCTGAGCTGATACTTTGGTACTTTTACTGCAGTATTTTATATGAAGGTACTTTTGCTTTTACTGTGTCAATATTTTCAGTATCAGTACTTTTCCTGGAGTCCTGGTCTAGACCACTCTACACTCCTCTGATCCAGGTGGTCCAGTACCAATCCTGGTTTCTCTTTGCTGCGTAAGACATGGATGATGACATGTCTCCATCCTGTCCTCTCCTCCTCCAGCAAACCTCTTCACCTTCTACATGATCTGCTTCCGCGCATGCGGCATGTCAGACTCCGCCCGGATATACCTGAGCTGCCTGGCGCTGATGGACACCTGTTACCTGGTGTGGGTCATCCTGCTGGACCTGTGCCTGACCTTCCTGCAGCCCCAGCCCTTCTGGCACTCCTCCCCGTGGTGCGAGATCATGAACTTCCTGCAGTTCGGCAGCTTCTACTGCTCCGCCTGGGTCGTGGTGGCCTTCACCATCGAGCGCTTCCTGGTGCTGAGAGTGACGGTGAGCCGGCAGCACCCCCTGCAGGCCAGGCACGCCCTGCTCACCTGCACCACCGTCATCCTGCTATCACACCTGGCCTCCATACCTGCCAGCTGGATCAACATGGTGGTCCAGGTATAGAAATGCACCACGAGCCGGGATCGGGTTGGGGTTGGTGGGGTGGGGGTGGTGTTATTTACACTTTGGAAGTTTCATTTATATTCATTTATAGTTTCATTAATACATAATAAATATATGTAAATATTATATATTACATTTTATTGGTTATTTTTTAGTTGTATTTTTACATGTGCGCTAATATTTACAAATCACAAATTTATATACAGTAATTATGTAAGTATATATGGAATTTACAATTATTTAAAAAAACTAATAAATCATTTAATTATTATTCAATCTAATTATTTGTATTAATTGTATCAATAACATGCAGTGTAATAATGTATAAATATACTATATTGGTAAAATGTCGTACATCACTATACTATGTTAATAGCTGTATTACTATATTAATAATAGATATTTAATTTATGAGCTATTTATTTATATTAACCTTTTATCTTGAACCGTTTGTTTGTTTGTTTATTTGTTTGTTTGTTGTTATTCTTATTAAAATAATAAATCTGTATCTGCAGTCATGAATCCTGACCTATGCCCTCTGGCTAATCTCCCGCTGTGCAGGTGAACATGACGCTGGACGGCGAGGTGGTCAGTGTTCCCCGGTGCCTATACCGCGAGGCTCTGTACTCCACTGTGGTCGTGTGGATCACATCCTTCCTGTCCAGCGGTGTTCCCATCATGCTGGTAATCATCTTCAACTCTCTGATTGCGTACCACCTGCTTTGCTCCAGCCGCCTCTTCACCAAAGAAGAGCGCCGGACCATCCATGGGTCCAAAACTCGGGGATCTGTCCGCCGGACCCTGCTGCTGTTGGGGACCGTCTCTGTGGCGTTTGTGGTGCTCACTCTGCCACGCTTCGTCACCTACTGCATCCTGCGCACCGCCTACAACCACAAGGACTTCGACCGGAATGACTACACCATCCCCATCAACGTGGTCAGCGATGCCGCCAACATGCTGCACAACCTGAACTCCAGCACCAACTTCCTGCTGTACTGCATGGTCAGCCGCCGCTTCCGGCAGGAGCTGCTCAACACGCTGACCTGCCGGGCCAAAGCCAGGGAGCTGGGCTCCTTCTTCACGCACCCCACTATGAAGGTGTTCTCAGTGACCGAACACAAATACAAGCCCGGCCGAGACCCTGTCTCCGTTGTGCTGACCAAACTCAGACGCTTCCGTGACTCGGCCCCCCATGACGCCACACAATCAGAGGTGGTCACCTCAGACTTATCCAGCATGTTTTAGGAGCAAAGTGAAAATTCCTGTTTGGTAACAAGGGCCGACACACCTGGCCAACACACCTGCTCGAAAACTGAAACATGCTAAACACTGAAGGTGGGTAGAGCAGCTGTGATCAGCACTCGCGTAAATTGATATTAGGGTAAAACAGTTTTACCGGTCTCAGGGCCGTACTGTGCTGTTCCACGCTGTGAACTCGCAGACACACCATCTCCACCCTCCATCATCTCCACCCTCCACCATCTCCACCTCCACGGAGCTGAATGCGGGGCTGTTTATTAGGAGGAGTAACTTTAACACTGCTAAAGCATTTGGGAAATGGAAACTGAAACTGAGGAGCAGTGAGGCTCTGATAAACCGCAGGGGGCGCTCTCACCGTGTTCAGAACTTCCAGTTTATCTGACTTCAGTTTAGTTTAGCTGTCTGGACCACTGACCTACAGTTTAAGACTGTTCTGATTACCTAGTTTAAGAGGCTGTACGATCAGACTGAATTTCTTATAAATCTAATCTCACCTGTCAGATCGGATCCGGAGGTTCTGTAGTATGATCCCAGTTGTTCCTTGTAGAAACTATGAAATATATCCACATGGCTGATATTTTCACTGTTGATCTGCTGGTCACTCTTGGATGCTGATAGTTGAAGAACCGTTTGGGTTTTTTTCTGTTTTGGCTGAAAATGTTTTGGTGACCGGCACATCAGCCACATACAGCACCAGCCACCGAGGACCCACACTCCAACAAACTGTCCAACTGAGTACTGTTAGATCTAACTAATGAGACCTTCAGACCTATCAGAACACGCTCGGTGAGATTTCCCTTCTCTGAATAAATGCGTCTGCGGGACATGAAGGAGTTGATGTACCTTTAATGTTTGTTTTTCAGGAATTCTGTTGTTATGGAATCTTCACACAGTGATGTCAAACATAAACACAGTACCTGTACAGGAGAATAAAGGACTATAGAGCTGGACTGAAGCCGAAACGTATGGTATTGGTAAATTGGTGTATATCAGATTTTGAATGTAATTGTTATTAAAATTAAAATATTAAAAGTGAGTTACATGAGTCATTTTGGGGTCTTTAAGTCGTTCAGTTCAGATTAATATACAGCTTCAAATCACCGTTTATGAACACGATACATTTTGGCTTCAGTCTAACTCCGCAAGACACACCGTTCTATCACCGTGAGTCCGTGTGACCGGATTATTCCTCATGTGCCTTTTAATCATATCTGTTGGTGTATTCATCCGGAGGTTTTAACTGGATATTAAGCGGAACCGGAGAATTATACATATACAAAATAAACACGTTTTATAAAACTGGAGATACAGCAGCAGTACGACGTCCATCAAATACAGAGTCAAATATAAAAACAGATAAACCAAAAAGACAAACTAACAGTAAACCAGCATCTAACCGGCACTGCGGCACTGCGGGCACCTCCAGTCTCCGTTTTCTCCATTAGAATTACAACCTGACAGTTTAGCTTTCTAATGGGACCTAATGGTTCTAATGGCTTACTATTACAGACCACCAGTTTCCTGTAGGACACCTTTAGATCCCATCAGGAAACCGCCAGATGTGTCTGGAGTCCATCCCAGAACATCTGTTACACAAAAGGAGTGGTGTAACAGGTGTGCTCTCAACTTTCTCCACCTCCCACCGCGACAGCAAGAGGGTCTACTGGAGCCCCATCCTCAGAACACCTTCCAGTGCCAACTCCGGCCTCCAGCTTGCCCATCTTCCAGCCAGACTCTGCTATCAAGCCTGGTCACAGTGGCTTGACCGTTGTCCTAGCCAGCCGTCTCGCTGTGTCATCTCTTGTCTCGCAGTCCTCGACCAGCTTTAATCCTCTCCTTCTCCGCTTGTCTGTGAGATCCCTGACAGTCCTACTCCTAACACCAGTGTGGTAAAGATTTTTAAATGAGTGATTTTTACTGAACACAGAAGGAGCCCACCGCCCAACGCTACCGAACAGCTAGAATAGTAGGCAGGTCATCACCAGCCACACAACTCCAGCTGCACCGCGGTTCTCCTTTGGGTTGTGGCATCACTTCCTGCACTACTGGGGTTGGCACAAAAAGCTGCAGCTCACCCATAGCTGCTCCCCACTGTCTCACCAGCACCGCACGTTTCCCCTGGAGCATCACCTTCAGCCATGCACAGCAACTCCAGTCTCCACCTTTGAAGCAATGGTCCCACAGTTGAGCCTCCTGGCACCGGCCCCATCACCAACCCCTCCTGTGCCAAGTCTGGCCTCCAGCCAGGCCATCTTCCAACTGGACTCCACTAGCAAGCCTCGCCATTGTTCTTTACCCGTTGTCCTAGCCACCAGTCTCATTGTGCCATCCCCTCTGTCACAGTCCTTGGCCAGTATGGTCCTCCCACCCCTGACACCACTGTGACATACTGGTAAAGAAGAAGATAGTTTAGGAGTGGTGCTTTTAAACGAGTGCTCTTTTATTAAACATGGAAGCGGAAAGACTCACGGCCAGCGCTACAGACAACCACGGATAGCAGGCAGATCATCAACAGCCACACAACTCTCCCTGACTGTCAGCACCAACTCTGCACCGCTCCCTACTGACCAGCCGAACAGCCCAAAGACCTACATGATTTATAGTCTCTCTAACTGGGTGTCTGTAGTCTCCCAGGTGGCTCCGTTCTAGCCAGTACTCGTCATATCAACCTATCAGGACGAACACAGAACACCGTTAGACACTGGACTCCAGCAGGAACCCACAGAACATTTGACAGGCTCTAGGATCCTTTTTCCGCAGGGTAACCAGAGTGTTGTTCACACCACCATGTTAATAATCAGAGAAGTGCTGGTGTGCATGCCAACACAACACAAAGGGTGATATCACATGGTTTGCTTGGCCACACCCCCTCCCTCCCAGGTCCTGGAATGTGGGCGTGTGTACTGATTCTGTGTTACTGTGTATATTTGCATGCTCTGTGTTCCGGTGAGCTGTTGCGGCTCACTGAGCCAGCGGCACACTAACGTTTACACCGTTCAGGAAGACACTGCAGGTACAAGGTGAGTCCTGATTTGCATATTACAGCACTCAGGCGTTTCAGGAAGCAGCAGAAACAGGAAGAAGTCTGATCACACTTGCACAGGTATCACACAGCAGCAGGTAAGAGAGCGAGGAGCTGAACATTTCACTCTATAACACATTTAAACTGCTCACTCTCTCTTTAGGGTGACTGTAGAGTAAGGAGGCAGATGGGTCAGCCTGTGTGTGTGTGTGTGTGTGTGTGTGTGTGTGTGTGTGTGTTGTGTGTGTGTGTGTGTGTGTGTTGTGTGTGCTGTTTTCAGGTGTGACTGTGTGTTTTGACGGTAACCACCAGACAGTGCGAGTGAAACAGGTTTAGTTTCGGTCTGAGAGAGTTTAAAGGTGAAACTGAGCCCAGACTGAAGAGTTAGCATTAGCACTGTAGCTTCCAAAAAGGAATGCTGGAAGTTGGCACTTGTTTTGGTGTTAAAGATCCGGCACGGCTTCTTAAGCCTTTATAAGACAGATCAGCTCCGGGTGAGCGTCTGACTGACCGACAGGAACACAAACAAGCAGGAAGGGAGCTCAAACTAAAGCTGCTGAACCACATTCAGACACAGAGCACAGAGGGTAAACACAGTGCCGCTCAGGAGAGAGTGCAGACTCTCAGCTCTTTATATACTCCTTATATACTCCGTATACTCTCAGCTCTTTATATACTCCTTATATACTCTAAATACTCTCAGCTCTTCATATACTCCTTATATACTCTATATACTCTCAGCTCTTTATATACTCCTTATATACTCTATATACTCTCAGCTCTTTATATACTCCTTATATACTCTATATACTCTCAGCTCTTTATATACTCCTTATAAACTCTATATCACTCTGAGTGCTTTATATACTCGTTATATTCTGTATATACTTGCAGCTCTTTATTTACTCTTTACATACTCTTTGTATGCCCTTTATATACTCTGCATATACTGCAAGCTATTTATATACTCTATATACTTTTTATATATGATCTGCTCTTTATATAGTCTATATATTCTCAGCTCGTGGCTCTTTATCTACCCTATATACTGATTATTTACAGTTATTTGATTTAGATATTATAGACATGGTTTACACAGTAATTCAGAACAATAAATATATAGTAAGTTTATAAAGTTTGTGTTAATCAGTTTGGAGTGTTAATGAAGTTCTGTTAAACGTTCTGGACTCAAGAACACATCTGTAGCATGTAGCAATGTAACAGTAATGTTAGGAGCTCAGTGCTCTGTAGTGTAGAGTAAGTATAGAGTGATTAGGTGGAGCTGATGTAGTCGTATGTGATGGGTGTACATGACCTGATTATTGTGTAATCTGTTTCCTCTTTCAGGAGGTGTGATGTTAAGGTGTTTCCAGTTAAGGTGGATCTGAGACTGTATTATATAATCCTCTCTGAATAAAGGACACACGGAGCGATGGCATTATTTTCAGGTAATTCTGGGTTTCCTTCCAGATCAGTTTACATCAGCACAATCGGAGCTATATACAGTATTCTAAGCTCCTCCCACACAAACCCCACCAGTGTAATAAATCACTACAGGAGCAGAAGGAAAAGAGCAACAGCAAACTTGTTACAACTCCTGGAGGGCTGAGATCTCCTACAGAACCGCAGTAGCTCCTCTCAGCACTCGAGCTACATGGCTGAACCTGGTTTACTTTCCATTCCACCTGAAATGATGAAGCTCCACAGAAATCATGAATAAGATGCTGTTGAGATTGATGACTGGAGGAACAGCTGCCAGAAGCCCTGCTGAAGGCCACATATACGTCCAGCAGATCAGTCATAATCGGACAGAGGACGACAGAACAAGGGACGAATCGTGTGATTCATTCATACAGCCTGAGGAAGTGAAACCTCCTAATACCGCAGAGCTGGTGGACAGGCTGTAGACGAGTTTGACCAAACCGTGAGCTGTAAATATAATATCACTAGCGATCTAAATACAGGGTGTCCTGGCTGACTCGGCCTTCAAATCTCCAACAGGAAAACAAACTCAGCAGGAAGCAGAGATACTAGCAAAGGGGTTATATGGGACCGTCTACTAGAGCTAGCAAGTAATCTAGCAGCAGCATTCTGTACAGCCTGCAAACCACCAGGAGCTCAAACTGAGCAAGGAGGAAAGAGCGTCACAATAATCAACAATCATAATCAATAATCAATAATCAATACGAGAGGAAATAAAGGCACTTTGTATTAGCAGAGCTGTGGAGTGCTGTAGTGCTGCTGTGTGCTCTTAAAGGACTCGTATCTTAGAAACACAGAGTCGTACGTAAGCTGGTCATTCTCCAGGACATACAGTCCGTATGTGTAAGCCCACTGCTTAAACAGTTCTACACACACACTCACCCAGCACTACACTAACACAGGGTCAGGCCTTCCCTCACACTCAACACAGCCCACCACAACATGTCGGAAACATTCCCCTGAGGTTCTGGTCCATGTTGAGATGACTGTGTCCAGTTTCATATGGATCTCCTGTTCTACCACATCCCAAAGGAGTTCTACTGGTGACTGGGAAGAACACTGAAGATGGTCAGTTGTGGTCGTGAAGGGGAGAACGTGGTCAGCAGCGATAATTAAACAGGCTGTGGTCATTCAGGCAATGACGGATCGGTATTGACGGCCCAAAGTGTGCTGAGAAAACTTTCCTCACACCATCGCACCACCTCCACCAGCCTGGCCTGCTCTCCAATCTGAGTTCCTCAGAAATCCAGACTCATCAGGTTTTTCCATCTGTTCTGAGGAACCCAACATGGTCTTCTGCTGTTATGGCCTTCAGGGTTGTCATGCGTTCTGGGATGCCGTTCTGCACCACAGTTGTACAGAGCGGTCATCTGAGTGTGACTGGAACCAGTCTGGCCGTTCTCCACTGACCTCTCTCACTGACGAGGTCCACAGAGCTGCTGAGGTTTCTCTGTTGCTGCTCTGTTCTGAGGAACTCTAGAGAAGCTGCTGGACCATATCTGTGTGATTTTCTGCTCGTGCTGCTGCCACGCGATTGGCTGTTTGGAATGTTCCTAATGAAGTGGTCAGTGAGTGTACATCATGTGAGGAATGTTGGTTTTCCATGATTTAGGCTTTTAAATAGTTTGTACAAATCAAGCTTTAGCTGGAAAACTGTCTCCAAACATTTGACTGACTGTAGACTGGGATTAAATACCTGCCAGCCAGGCTCCACCTTTCGTGTCTAACTTCATCCTCCCTTTCTGTTTCTCTTCTATATTAGACATGTCCTGTCCCCACCTGAGCATCCCAGTCGAGATGGACGAGTCCATGACATCATCATCGCTGAACCTGGCCTGGCCGGTGTGCGAGCAGTGTTCGGCCAGGGCTGACGGTGTCGATGTCACTGTCAATGACGTGGTTCAGGTGGAATACCCAAAAGGCTATGTGAGGCATCCAAAGTCGGGGTCAGAGGTCATAGAGCCTGTCTGCCGTGCCACACCCACCTCCAACAGCCAGCGTATATCAAACGAGGCTGGATATTTACGTCACCCGCAACATCCACCAAGTACATGTGGTTTCTCACACTGTATAACGTTCTGTTATCTATCTATCTAGAACTCTAAGTAATGATTAGTTCAGTTATGTTCTATTTCAGAATGAGCGTGTGGGTCGTATTGCCCCCTACGCTTCCTGTAGTGTATTACAGTCTGTCAGAATGAGCGTGTGGGTCGTATCGCCCCCTACACTTCCTGTAGTGTATTACAGTCTGTCAGAATGACCGTGTGGGTCATATCGCCCCCTACGCTTCCTGTAGTGTATTACAGTCTGTCAGAACAACGTGTGGGTCATAACGCCCCCTACACTTCCTGTAGTGTATTACAGTCTGTCAGAACGACGTGTGGGTCGTATCGCCCCCTACACTTCCTGTAGTGTATTACAGTCTGTCAGAACGACGTGTGGGTCGTATCGCCCCCACGCTTCCTGTAGTGTATTACAGTCTGTCAGAATGAGCGTGTGGGTCGTATCGCCCCCTACACTTCCTGTAGTGTATTACAGTCTGTCAGAATGACCGTGTGGGTCGTATCGCCCCCTACGCTTCCTGTAGTGTATTACAGTCTGTCAGAACGAGCGTGTGGGTCGTATCGCCCCCTACGCTTCCTGTAGTGTATTACAGTCTGTCAGAACGAGCGTGTGGGTCGTATCGCCCCCTACGCTTCCTGTAGTGTATTACAGTCTGTCAGAACGAGCGTGTGGGTCATATCACCCCCTACGCTTCCTGTAGTGTATTACAGTCTGTCAGAACGACCGTGTGGACCATATGAACATCATCATTTTGAACACATTTGTGATGCTGTTTTGGTGATCTTGCCAGCGCTGCATTTGTCTGTATTTCAGTGACGGACCCTGACAGTCTAGCACAGCGCCCCCTGGTGGATGACCTGTGTGAAGGGTTCTCTGCACTGTTTCCTCATGAGCGGAGGAACTCCCCCATTGAGGAGGATGAGGAGAGCCTGGAGATGCCACTCCCTCTACGCTCAGACATAGGGGACCTCCCATACAGGCTGGCCCCTCAACTCGGGCACCCCGGGTATCCTGGGCATCCTGGGCATGGCCAACTGCCCGGCAATGGTCATGGTGAGAGAGACTCCTTCATTTGTTATAGCTACAGGCTGAACTGCACGGCAGGTAAACCTGAAGGTCGTTATTCAGCGTCTGAGTTATTCAGTGAATATAGTGAATTACTCTCCTGTGTGATTATATAGTCTGATATATATTATTCTGTTATATATATTCGTTTATGACTGTGTTCTCAGTGTATGATGAGGCTGGCTGTCCCAGGTTCTGTCCGTGTCAGCAGCACCCCGTTAACCCAGCCAGACTCAGACCTGAGCACAGGTAACTCTGATTAATGTGTTTTATATACAGTAATCTCCAATTACGTATTGTGTGTGTATGTATAATGTATGTATATATATGTATTATGGGTATATATGTATTGTGTGTATATATGTGTAATGTGTGTGTATATATATGTATTATGGGTATATATGTATTGTGTGTATATATGTGTAATGTGTGTATATGTGTATTGTGTATATACATGTATTGTGTGTATATATCTATTATGTGTATATGTATATTGTGTGTATACACATATGTGTATATATGTATTGTGTGTATGTATTATGTGTATATATGTATTGTGTGTGTATATATGTGTAATGTGTGTATATATATGTATTATGGGTATATATGTATTGTGTGTATATATGTATTGTGTGTGTATATATGTATTGTGTGTGTATACGTGTAATGTGTGTGTATATGTATTGTGTGTGTATACGTGTAATGTGTGTATATGCTGTACTGATGTTTCTACATTCAAAGTGTCTTTATATATTTATGTCTCAGACCGTCACCTCCTAACCCAGTGGTTCCCATGGGGACACCACAGGTCACGACCCCTCACTCCACAGCCCGCGCCAGAGAGGTGATGTCAGAGGTGTCCGTGCTCCCCTCCCTGCCAGTCGCAGGCCACAACCCCTTCCAGGAAGCAAGGCGGACCATCAGCCTCCCTGACGACTGCCGTGAGTGACGCACCTGTTAGAGTTTTGGAGTGTGTCATCACCGTCGTGTCCATATTAGGAGATCCAGGTCTAAGCTGTGTGTCCCGAAGGGTGACTCTGAGTGATTCTGTTTCAGTAGTGACTGTTTCAGTAGTATGTTTCAGTAGTGACTGTTTCAGTAGGGTCTGTTTCAGTAGTGTGTTTCAGTAGTGTCTGTTTCAGTAGTGTCTGTTTCAGTAGTGTCTGTTTCAGTAGTGTGTTTCAGTAGTGACTGTTTCAGTAGGGTCTGTTTCAGTAGTGTGTTTCAGTAGTGTCTGTTTCAGTAGTGTGTTTCAGTATTGACTGTTTCAGTAGTGTCTGTTTCAGTAGTGTGTTTCAGTAGTGTCTGTTTCAGTAGTGACTGTTTCAGTACTGTGTGTTTTAGTAGTGTCTGTTTCAGTAGTGTGTTTCAGTAGTGTGTTTCAGTAGTGACTGTTTCAGTAGTGTGTTTCAGTAGTGTCTGTTTCAGTAGTGTGTTTCAGTAGTGACTGTTTCAGTAGTGTCTGTTTCAGTAGTGTGTTTCAGTAGTGTGTTTCAGTAGTGTCTGTTTCAGTAGTGACTGTTTCAGTAGTGACTGCTTCAATAGTGACTGTTTCAGTAGTGTCTGTTTCAACAGTGACTGTTTCAGTAGTGTGTTTCAGTAGTGACTGTTTCAGTAGTGACAGTTTCAGTAGTGACTGCTTCAATAGTGACTGTTTCAGTATTGTGTGTTTCAGTAGTGACTGTTTCAGTAGTGACTGTTTCAGTAGTGTCTGTTTCAACAGTGACTGTTTCAGTAGTGTGTGTATCAGTAGTGTGTTTCAGTAGTGACTGTTTCAGTAGTGACTATTTCAGTAGTGTGTTTCAGTAGTGTCTGTTTCAGTAGTGNCAGTAGTGTGTTTCAGTAGTGTCTCTTTCAATAGTGTGTTTCAGTAGTGTCTGTTTCGGTAGTGTCTGTTTCAGTAGTGTCTGTTTCAGTAGTGTCTGTTTCAGTAGTGACTGTTTCAGTAGTGTCTGTTTCAGTAGTGACTGTTTTAGTAGTGTGTGTTTCAGTAGTGACTGCTTTAGTAGTGTCTGTTTCAGTAGTGTGTTTCAGTAGTGTCTGTGTCAGTAGTGTCTGTTTCAGTAGTGACTGTTTCAGTAGTGTCTGTTTCAATACTGTGTTTCAGTAGTGACTGTTTCAGTAGTGACTGTTTCAATAGTGTCTGTCTCAGTAGTGTGTTTCAGTAGTGACTGTTTTGGTAGTGACTGTTTCAGTAGTGTCTGTTTCAAGAGTGTGTTTCGGTAGTGACTGTTTCAGTAGTGACTGTTTCAGTAGTGTGTTTCAGTAGTGTCTGTTTCAGTAGTGACTGTTTCAGTAGTGACTATTTCAGTAGTGTGTTTCAGTAGTGTCTGTTTCAGTAGTG
>JAVGWN010001425.1:5000-12423 GCA_034552555.1 Semaprochilodus insignis | reverse complement strand
ACACACACACACACACACACACATACATATACAGACACACACACACACACACACACACACTCTCTATCTCTCTCTCTCACGCACACACACACACACACACACACACACACATATACAGACACACACACACACACACACGCACACGCACACGCACACACACACACACATATACAGACACACACACACACACACACACACACACACACACACAGATAAAGAGCAGATAAACAGAGAAATCAGGCTCTGCCTGCTATCTGCTCAGTTCTGTCAGTTCTGTCGGTTCTGTCCATCATAAACATTAAAACTGTTATTATTTGTTGTTAGGTTTGTTGCGTTGTTGGTAGGTTTGTTGGGTTTCTTACAGAGTTCAGCTCATATTTAAAACACTCAAAGACGGAAAGTCTCATTTCAGCACTTCCATATATCATCCTGTATTATCAAATTAAGCTTCAATAATAAATGAATAAGTGTAAATGAATGTTCAGTAAAATTACTTTTAAGATCAAATTAATGCTGGTTATATAATGTAGACAATATTTAACCAACCGGGGGTACATTTCCCAAAACCATAGTTGGAACAATACAGCTGTGATGCAAGTGTTTCCCAAAACCATGGTTGTAACTACGTTGGTAACTACGTTGGTAACTACACAGTCCGAGCCATCATTAAGTGACACAGTTGTTTCCCAAAACCGTAATTCCACCGAATGTTTGCAAACACTGTGGTTGTGTAGTGTCTTAGTTCCTGGTGACGATGTCATCGATGACGCAGGATGCAGTAGAAGCAGACATGTCACTGAGCTAACATAATGTACATCTTCTGGTATGAACATTTAGAACATCAAACACTGTAAACATGTAGTTTTAATGTATGTCCTGATTTATATCTGTGTTCATGAGCACAGCTGCATTTATCAAATCACTACAACTCTAAGTTTAGGGTTAGGATTATGAAAAAAAATTTTCTAAGAAGTGTTATCTATTAATATTATACTTTGAAGAAATATCAACATTATTATTGCTATTATTTTCATTGTTGATATTATTATGTTTTTTTACATTAGTAAAGGGTTTTGCACCTTTCCCATTGTGAAAGTCGGACCAAACACATTTGGAACCATGGTGGTTTGAACTGTGGTGGTTCAAACCAATGTGGTCCAAACTACTGTGGCACCAACAAAGTACGATGGCTTTGGCAAATGGTTAGTTTAATGATGCATAGTACCACGTTAGTTCAGTGGTAACTTCTGTCGTTGTACAGGAAATGCTCCCCCGTGTGTTCGTTTGTGGTTAAGACCCATCATGTACACATTTCATTTATGACCAAAACCTTGATTACAGTTACCATAAATCGTTTCTACATTACAGTTACCATAAATCATTTCAATATTACACATACCATAAATCATTTCTACATTAGTTACCATAAATCAATTTTACATTACAGTTACCATAAATCATTGCTACATTACAGTTACAACAATCATTACTACATTACAGTTACCAACAATCATTACAACATTACACTTACTATAAATCATTTCTACATTACAGTTACCACAAGTCATTTTTATATTACACATACCATAAATCATTTCTACATTACACTTACCATAAATAATTTCTATATTACAGATACCAGAAATCATTTTAATGATACCGACATGGAGCCCTACCTGGGGTGCATTTCCCGTACAACGACGGAGGTTAGCACTGAAGTAACATGGTACGATGAATCGTTAAACTAACTAACATCTAAAACACGACCGGTTCCTGAAACCGTCATACTTTGTTGCTACCACAATAGTTTTAACCACGTTGGTTTGAACCACCATAGCTCAAACCACCATGGTTGTAAATGTGTTTGGTCCGACTTTCACAATGGGAAATCTGCAAAAACTCACAAACCTTGTAAAATAAGTCCAAAATATGAGAATCAGTATACATAATTAGAGTATTATTTAGACTTTTCATATTTATTCATATTTTAAACATACGAATTTCCATGACCACTACCAGTCATAGTAATAGAAATAATAAAATAATAAAATAGTTTTATAAAACATAATAATATCAACATTGAAAACAATAACAATAATAATGTTGATATTCCTTATAAATATGATATTAATAGATAACAATTCTTATAAAAACATTTCCACAAAAACAAAATAGAAAAACAATTAGCAATATAAAGTCCTGTAATCAGTATCCCAGGGTGGTACGGATAAACGTGTGAATATGTCAGGACACGGTGGTGAAAATAGAGTGTCTCTTACGGACGAGGGTTCAAGACCCAGGTGACTCTCTTTTCATCTTTTATTTGCAATGGTAATGAAAGCTTTCAGTGATTAAGAACTGATTTATTAAAGCACTGTAAAGTTTTCCACATTGTCTTTTATGATATATGTGTTTGTAAAAAAGACTAACTTGGAGACATCTTTTTTCGTAGGCCTAGGCTAACGTTATACACCTGACCCACATGAGTTATACCGATTAATACTCATAAACACAGATATATATCAGGACATCCATTAAGAACTACATGTTTACAGCATTTGATGTTCTAAATGTGTTATACCAGAAGATATAAATTATTTTAGCTTGGTAACAGGTCTGCTTCTACTAACTTCTAGTTAGTAACTATGGTTTTGGGAAACACACCCCAGAACGTTTGATGGCATTGTTTCCTGATGAGTTACAGTACTTCAGCTGGGCTGCTCATTAACACTGCACAGTTAACGCCTCATACAGATTTCACTGAGCCGGAAATGAAGACTATGAAGTACACAGAAACACAACAGGGTTACTACCATTACAGTTAACACTGACCCTAACCCTAACACAACACACATTAACAACAAACACTAATACCAAACAGACATCAACACAAAACACAAATTAACACCAAACAATAATACCAAGCAGACATCAACACCAACAGAAATTAATACCAAACACTAATGTCAAACAGACAACACAAAACATAAATTAATACCAACACTAAGTAACACTGAACAAACATTAATATCAAACACGAATCAACACAACCCAATTTAATAACCATGTTTAACGCAAAGCTGTATTGTTTTTACACCAAATAATGAATTTAACACACAAAAGAATACCAGTAAAATTATCTCTACACAAACACACACATCACATACCACCTTATGAACAGTTGTGTGTGTGTGTGTGTGTTGTAGGCTATTTGCTGTACGATGGTGAACTGTTCCTGCGACAGTTTCAGTCCGGGAAAGCTCCGACGCCGACAGTGTGAAAACTGCAGACACGGCTGGGTCTCCCATGGTAACACACATATGCACAGGTTCTGCACATATATACACCAATACAAGAAACACACGAACCCCCTACACACACACACACACACACACACACACACTCTCCTACACACACGTACACACCATCTATTAATTGGAAATCTTCTGTATCTGTACAGTAAACGAATTTTGTTCTGAATTTTTATTTTTATAATATTTTTTGCATATTTTTTTCTGAGAAAGTTCCTCTGAAAACTGACAAACATACTAACTCTGCTAACACATTAGCCCTCAACACACTAACCCTTGCCACGCTAAACTTCACCACGCTAGTCCTCACCACGATAACTCTCATCATGTTTAACCTTACCATGCTAACTCTCACAATGGTAACCCTCACCACTTCTAATCTCTGTATGGTGTGTGTGTGTGTGTGTGTGTGTGCGTGTGCGCGCGCGTGTGTACACGTTCTCCATACTGCAGCTCTGAGCAAGCTGAAGGTGCATCACATGTACCAGGGCAGTCAGGTGGAGATAGTTCACTCCAATGTGGTGTTTGATATCTGCAGTCTGATGCTGTATGGCACTCAGGCCATTCCTATCCGCCTGAAGATCCTGCTGGACCGACTGTTCAGTGTCCTGAAGCAGGACGAGGTCATCCAGATCCTCAGTGCGCTTGACTGGACACTACAGGACTACATTCGCGGATATGTACTACAGGTCAGACACACACACACACACACACACAAAATAGACAACGCAAGATACATAACCATGGAATACCTACACACATACTCACCTAGAACATATACACACACAAACAAAAAAAGCAAAAAAACACACACACACACACACACACACATACTGGATCATAATCACTCCACAGTTGTTACTGTCCGACTGTAAACACTACACACTCTGCAGATTCATACTGGATTAAACTCACTCCACAGTTATTACCATCAGACCGTAAACACTACAAATGCTGCAGATTCATACTGGGTTATAATCTCTCCACGGTTATTACCGTCAGACCGTAAACACTACACACTCTACAGATTCATACCGGATTTTAATCACTACAGTTATTACTGTCAGACTGTAAACATGACACAGGCTGCAAATTCATACTGGATCATAATCACAGATCTTTTTAGTCAGCGTTTAAGATATTGTTTAATGAATTGCATCATAATAAGGCAGAGGTTGTTATCCACCATGACGAAAGTGCATGATAGACAGTGATAAAGAACTTTAAACGAATAATATCCAGCAAATCAAACATCATCAACAGACATGACAGGGAAGATCACATCACTCAAACACCAGGACAGCGAGAGATTAAACATAGAGCTTTAGAATTTACAGCTGCTAATAATAATTGCTGTGTTCCTCATTAGGAAAGCGTATTATCTGTGGGCTAATGAAAAAGCTTGAATCTACTTCTTTAACGGTCCAGTTATATAGCTTCACCATAAAATTCAGTTTATATTAGCAAAGATCCCACAAAAACACCCACACTCACATTTTCCTAGATCTGGAGTGATCTCAGTGATCTCCAGAGTGAAGTGTGTAATAGAATTATGTCACATGTTTCCTCAAAAAGCCAGAAGCGAGATCGTAGGTCTCTGTTCAATTTGCTCATGGTTAAGTATTCAGGTGGCTGTGTTTAATTTTTGTTAGCTTGTGTAACAATGAACATAAAGCCAAAGTCTTCACAGATGTGTAAATTAATGCCGTATGATGAAATATTTATCTCAGTTACGGCATGAAGCTGCCGCATGACTTTGAAAGACTGCTAGCACTCATGTGTAATTACAAGCAGCCTCACAGCTCGCCTGTCTGATTCCCCCCCGCCCATGCTACCGCACCGGGGAAGCCCAGATCATCCAAATGAAGAAAAATGATGTTCCAGATGTGGTGCAGTAATTAGAGCTTTCATGTCCTGATATATTAGATGCATTGACAAGTCTTTATTTAGTGGTACTGTCACACTGTCAGAGTTATTGAGTATTTGAGGTCCCAAGTGCATGAGCTTTGATTCATAATGCAAATGAAATTCCATGCATGTTGTGTAGGATGTGGCTGGCAAAGTACTGGACCGCTGGGCCATTATGACCTTTGAGGAAGAGATTGTGACGCTGCAACAGTTTCTTCGCTTTGGAGAAACCAAATCCATTGTGGAGCTGATGGCCCTGCAGGACAAAGAAGGGCAGGCAGTTGTTGTGCCAACAGCCAGGGCCAACTCCGACATCCGCAGCTTCATAGAAAGCAGTATGCAGCGTCCCATAGCCCCGCCGCCTAAATCAGAGCCTCTGAGCAGAAACAATGGTCACCACTTTGAGAGTCTAGTCAGCAGCATGGCATTCATGCTGCCTTTGCAACTGCACAACTCTACACCCCCTGCTCCGCTGCTTGGCTGCAGAGCAGACTCCAGTTTACAGGAGGCGCCAGGGGGCCATGACACTCTGGAGCACAGCCCTGACAACTCCACCCACTTACTCCCGGGCCCCGAGAGGGAAGAAATCCATCTAGAGAGAGCGAGCACCAAGTTGGAATGTGAGGATTTCTCAATCAGTGATAACTACTCATCACCCTCGACACCCTGTACCCCCTCAATCAGCTCTGACGTCACTCAGATGTCCCCAGAATTGAAAATCCGACCAGGAGAGAAAAGCACAATCATGAAGAAAGGTCGCGTGCTCTGCAGCGCTTGTGAGAAAACTTTCTATGACAAGGGAACACTCAAGATCCACTACAACGCTGTACACCTCAAAATCAAACACAAGTGCACAATTGAGGGCTGCAATATGGTCTTCAGCTCTCTGCGGAGCCGCAACCGGCACAGCGCCAACCCCAACCCACGCCTGCACATGCCCATGAACCGTAACAACCGGGACAAGGACCTGAGGGTTGGCCTAAGTGGGGGGGAAGAGGGCAGCTCCCAAGTTGAGAAGCGGGACTTTGGAGCTGCAACAGGTTCAGCAGACAGCAGCAGGTCTGTCTCTGGCTACATCAGCTCTGAGCCCAAACTGCACAGCTCCTTTCCCAATGTCAGCCACAGTGGCATCCTTTTTCCCAACCTGAAAACTGTGCAGCCTGTTCTGCCCTTCTATCGCAGCCTGGTCACTCCAGCAGAGCTGGCCAACACGCCTGGAAACCTGCCCTCCCTCCCTCTTCTCTCCTCCTCTGTTTCCGTCAGTGTCGATGAGATGGGGAACAACACAGAGTCTGTGCCCAAAAAGAAATCCCGTAAGTCCAGTATGCCCATAAAAATAGAGAAGGATGAGTTGGCAGAAGGCAGTGGATCAGATGTAGATGAGAGCCTGCCAGCCAGCACAGATGCTGGGCTAGAGTATATGATGCAAACCAAATGTGATGAGCGTAGCACTGTCCCTCAGACCATCCTAACTTATCCATCCCACACAGAAGGGACCCATTCAGAGGCCAAGCACCTCCAGCATGAGAGCAGCCTCATGGCCTGCACATCTCCCCTCAAAAGCAGCCAGAAAGACCTTCATTGCCCCAGTGGTTGGGACAAGGTGTCACAGCAGCCAGAGGACCAAACTTGCCATGAGTCTGAGTTGATAAAAACTCCCTGCAAGACAAAAGCAGATGCAGAGATCAGTGGGGATGAACTAAGAGTTGCATGTGCAGACGGTGGTGAAGACCTGCAAATAGTGACCTGCGAAGATGACGAAGAAGAAGACCTTCTCCATCAATGTGAGAGTTGCAACAAAACATTCAAAAACCCTTACAGTGTGAAAATGCATTACCGCAGTGTCCATCTGAAGGAGATGCACATGTGCACTGTCGCTGGCTGTAATGCTGCCTTCCCCTCCCGTAGGAGCAGAGACCGGTGAGTAACTACTACCACTCTGTAACTACATCTTTATAGCTACGAGAGAAACACCACCAGTGGTTCCTAACCCTTGTCCTGGAGCACGTGTCCTGGAGTCATACTTTGATGCTTGATCTAACATCCAACTAATCAACAAATTCAGAAGTATTTCATGAACAGAAGTTTGTATAGTGTGCTGAAGGAAAACACTAAAAGGCCCCTTCAGAACCAGGATTAAGAACCACTGCACATCACAGCGACACTGAAGTGTAGTCATTGTGTGCATTCTTTATGTTCACAGA
>JAVGWN010001424.1:0-12423 GCA_034552555.1 Semaprochilodus insignis | reverse complement strand
TGCTAAGCATCAGATGAAGTGGTGTATAGCATCACCACTGGAGCAGTGGAAATGTGTTCTGTTGGTGTCCTTGATCATTGTTTGTCATCAAAGTCTCCAAATTACACACTGTCCCCCAAACGAAACACCACATACTTTCAGATTGTCCACAAGAACAAGAGTCCCAACCAATGACTTTGGCCCTCATAACCTTTTCATGAACAGATGCATCATGGTATTTATCAGAAGCTATAGTGACTTTCGATCTAAATAAACATGGCAGATGACAGTGAGGCTATTGCTGTGCTGACAGAGGTGCATTACAGGAAAAGCCAAGTAGAAGAAAAATATAGAAGGAGTTACTGGGTTTGTACAAACTGCATATATGTTTAATATGTACGACTTACAGTTAGAGTGACTCCAACTGGACAGGGAGTAGATCAGAGGAGTAAAGATTAATAGGAGACTGATTATACTACTATTTATACTATTACACTACTATTCCACATGGTCTGTTGTTACTTTGATAAAAGGAGAGAAAATGCAGAAACTATTCATCAAGATAAACAGAAAACCTGAATAGAAAATACACTAGACACATAATTACTTCATCCATCAGTGTAACACACGAGAGCAGAATCAGAAACAGTCCATCATGTTTCACCACCTGTAAGCAGGTTCTGTCTACAGATCTCTGTAAATGTACTATAAATATATGTGCTCCATAAAAGGACCATTTGTAATTCTCGAGAGATTCTTTATTTTGGAGCAGTTTATAATTAAATAATATAATTAAATATATGAAGTGGTTGGTGTGGTTGGTTAACACCACTACCCACCAGAGAGCTACCACCCCATGCGGGAGACAAGGGTTTGAATCCCAGTCTAGGTAGCAAATGCTGATCTACACTATATTTATTTGTGTCAGTATTAAAAGCCATTTCACAGAACGTCCACACACTGTAAAGGTTCTGTAACGATGAAGAGTAGTTCCTAGAACCATATGTCTGAGTCAAAAACCTTTCAGTAACGTTTTTAAATGTATGTTCCTGCTCCGTTCTTTCAAATAATGTAAACATATCAGAACAGTGTGATGACAGTGAGGTGTCACAGAGAACCTCTGCATCAGAGGAACAAGAGATGGAGAGTAGAGAAGAAAAAATCTCTCCAATGGGGCATTTAAAAGTTCTGCATGTCTTTATTCTCTAATGATTGTTTCTCCTGAGTTCTGATCCCTCTTGTCCTCTAAGATAGTGCTGTAACTACTGATTAGAGTAAATTGGTAGAAATGAAATGATGATATTAAAATATATCAGATTTAAAAGAAGATTTATAGAAGAGAGAAAGTCTGTAAAAAGAGAGAAAGTGCTGAAACTGATCACCTGCATTCAGAAACACTGCAGTGGACAGTTAATATGTATGAACTTACCTGTCTATCTGTCTATCTGTCTTTGATAGTGTTTAAAGTGTTAGGAATGATAATTAATGGCATGTGGGACAGGTCAGTATTCTTACAATTTGAGGGGTCCGTTTACTGTATGTGTGATGGGCAGCTCTATTTGGGCAGTGTTTATGAAGCCACAAGCTCTCCGAATCAGCCTGGAACCACTTTCACACTAAAATCACTGTCCACAGAGTTTGAAATGATGGCATTGCTGTTTTTACCCTCTGTTTTTCTAGTACAGTAACCACCAATAAGCTCCATCTTCTTTTAGTAGGTCTTGTTTGGTGTTGGTTGTTTAGATGGCTCAGGATGTGTCAGCCATGACCCCAAATATACCAGCCCATCATTAAGACACATCTGCTTCATCAGCAATGAAGGGCTATTTTCAGCTCCATAAACACCTGATCAGCAGGTCCGAACAGAACTCAGCGATATTAGAACATACAGACCAGCACAGCCTTAGCAGCTTTAACCAATCAGCACACAAATCATTTCTTCTACGGTGAGTTTGGCCCCCTGCTATTACATGATGTAAACATGGCATCACCCATATGTGGACCCTCATCTCCTTATGATAAAATGGTTCATACAAGATTCATAACTTGAATGTTCATCTCAGATGAGTTTACAATATGAAAGAAACTTAAAGATGACTAATAACTTTTATACACAGCGTTTAGTTTTTGTTGTCATAAACATCATAAATGTCAAACAATCTTTAGCAGCTTTATTCTAAGAACAGTTTATAATTAAAACATAAATAAAAGAAAAAGTAAAAATGCCACATAAGAAAAATAAAGCAATATACATCAAAACTCCAAAACCTCAGAAAATCTCATCTTTATACCATGTGTGATGATCAGCACACAGAGAATACAGGAGTACAGAACTCTATCTCTCAGATCTCAGTACATCATAAGATACATCAGAAGAAACTCTGCCTGTGTGGATATAATCTCAGATTATCAGTATAATAATCACACAATCATTATAAGATGGAAACAGCTGAAGAGAGAAGATCCTGAATCCTTTATTACAATGTCAGCAGTAAAAATAGTATTGACAGTAAATATTAACATACCCTTAGTTTTAGAACTTCAACCTAAAGGAATAATTTCCTTAAAGTGTAATTTTAAAAAGAAGATTTAGGAATGGAATAACTTCATAATAAGATGAGATGTGTCAGTAAATGTATCTAAGGCTTGCAAAAACTGTAAATCTGCAACTGTAATTAGTTTACATAAATCTGGTGTGTGTTTAACCCACTATATCCCGTTTATGCTCCATAAAACATTTTGATTTGTGATCTATAATAAAGTCATTTCCTGCGTTTGAAGAGGTTTGACTGTAATTTCCTGAGGAAAGACACTGGCTGTGGTCTCTCAGTCACATGATTCATCTCTGTCTGAGGCTCCTCCTCCACGTCATCATAGTCTGTAAAATAAGTACATTAATCTCAAATAACACGTCTTTATTTTATAGCACACTGTATGTCCAAACCCAGTACATACAGCACTATGTAGGATCTGTTTAGTACTGAAGACTGAAACTCAGATCAAGCTGTTCATTAATGCCAACCTGAAATCAAAAAGGACCTTTTATACCTTCTTAGTTCATGTGTCTGATCATATTCAGCTCCGTTCATCATATCACATCATTTATAAAGCTGAATTCTTCTTTACCTGTAATCTTCTATCAGAATGTATGACTTTTTGTGTTTTGGTTACATCATCATGCATTATATGAATCTTCTCCTCCAACCATCCCCACCTTTCAAGAGAAAACACTAAGCTAGCTAAGAGACTGTGTGATTCACTCAGAAATATGTAATTATAAGGAAGGAAAATGTGTCATACTTTCTGATTTACATTCACTTAAAGTCTCAGTGAACATAATGTAATGTGTTAAAGTATGTTTTATGAAATGTGAAGCTTTCAGATATACTGCTGTACAGCTGAGCTTCCATTTGCTAATTGCTCAATGAGAGTGAGATGGGGGAACACAGTGTTGTTAAAGCTGTGTGGGCAGGACAAGCGACATCAGCCCTATGATTGGTCAGGCAAGATTAGGACCAACAAATTTACACAGAAACAGAGGAAATTGTTATAATGCATCAGTTATTGAACATTAGAAATGGATTATTTGGATATACTTTGTACATGTATATTGTGTTCAGTCAAGATTAACAAGATTAACCTACAAGGAGGATCTTATCAGAGAACATGTTCAGTATTTATCTAACTAACCAACTTTATGTAGAAATGTTTAATGTATGAGTTACAGTGATGACAGTGAACACTGAATGACCTTCTACTGAATTAAAGTGAATAACGCAGTAAAATACTGTCTCTCTGTATGAAATGTAGCAGTAAGAACTGACTATTTCATAACCATTTTCATGATCTCTGATTGCGGACTCATCATGTTTAGAACACAGATAGATGTAGAGAGGACTTGTTACTTCCTGTTTTAACATAATGTCAGTGTTACACTAATAATACACTTGTTTTAAATCTCTCACTCCACCTTCCTCATTCATGTAAATCTATGTAGCATCATACACAGCAATATCAGCCACTCACCTTTAACCCCTCCTACATCCTGTTCTTCAGTGATGACATCATCATAGTTCTCTGGCATATCCACTACACCAACACAGGAAGATCAGTTTTAACAGTATGATATTTTTACTGTGTTGAAGCTTCAGTTTAAATGATTTATCTACATTCAGTAAAACTTACTCATCATAATGTTGGAGTTTGGTCCAGTAACAGCATCATCATAGTTATCTGTCATGTCTTCTGTCAGAATGTAGATAAATATCATTAAATCAGCATCAGTATCATCAGTGACTGTGTTCATGTTTGAGATTACAGTATTGTTACATCACTCGTCATACCTGTTACAACAGCTGAGCTCTGATCAACAGTGATGACATCATCATAATCTTGTGCTATGTCCTCTATACCAAAACACAAATATTTAAAGAATATAGAAGGATATAAATGCATAAAGATTTAGATATATTAAAGATGGATATATATATTATTTGTGAGGTCGTAGTTTGACTTTGAAGTGTTAGCTTAAAATTTAAATTTAAAAATAAACAAAATAAATGTATATACACTGATAAGCAAAACTATTATGACCACTCACAGCTGAAGTGAATAATGTTTATTATCTCATAACAACAGAAGATCTTCATGTTGTATGCAGGAGAAATGTGTAGCCACGAAGACCTGAGCGACTTTGACAATGTCTAGATTGTTATGGTCAGAAGACTGGGTGAGAGTATCTCTAAAATAGTAAGGACTGTGGGATGCTCCCGGTCAGCAGTGGTGAGTGTGGTCTGAGGAGGGTCAAACCAGGAACCAGCAATAAGGTGTTGATTGCTCGGGGCTCATCAATGCACCACACCACACACATTGGCCTCTTTTCCACTGTCGACGCAAATAGTTCTCAGGGCTGTACTGTACTGTTCCATGCTGGTGCAGACTCGTGAGACCAGTTACAGTTTCTTTTTCCATCTGCTGAGCAGCTAAATCATATCCAGGAAATACCAGTAAAAACTACACAAAGTATTCGCTAACTGCTAACTGGCTAATCGCTAACAACAGCACTTGCCATAAAATGTGTCTGATTCCGTCTGTCACACCAACACCAGTCTCCTGCCTTCCCCTCAGATTATTTATCCTCTAAACAGGTATTATCTGAAGGCTGCTTAAACTGAGCCCGGTGAGCTGCACATGTAGCTGGCTACATTAGCATCCCAGCCGGGTACAGCTCAAACTGTCACAAAACAATTCTGATTTTTCTGTCTGTCACTAAATTTCACCAGATATTCTAATTTGTGATCTAAGATATGAGCATTTATCCTCTAAACTTGTGTTTTTATGCATTGGCTCCCTGGAAGTGACCCTGTGCCCTGTAGGCACCATACACTTGTGTTAGCTTAGCCTAGCTGGCTACGACATAAGATAAGGCTTTCTGTCAAAGGTTTCAGAGGTCCATGCCCCGGAAGGGAAAAGTTTTTGGCAGGATGCAGAGGTTCAGTTTCTACCAGGAGGTCATAATGTTTTTTGCTCAACTGTGTATATTATTTATTGTAATTGGATTATGTAATTTTTAATTAATTGTAATTTAATAAAAATCATTAAACACAGTTTGGTACAGATGTATAATAATGAACATGTGTTGCAGGAACCAACATAAATATGTCATTACAAAGTAAATATCTAAAATAAATGAGTCATTACATTTACTGAATATTCAGTTATTCTATTTTTACAGCAAACACACCTACTACACCATCAGAGATCTGTCCAGCAGTGATGACATCATCATAGCCCTCTGCTGTGTCCTCTTTTATTGATTCACCTAAATCAAATAAAAGCAGACTGACTTTACAAACATCAGATTTATTTATTTACAAATCATATTTTACACTGTGGTTTAATGTAAAGATAAAATCAGGTGATTCATTAATAAAGGACCCCACTTATCAGACCACTGGTGGTGACATCATCATAATATTCTGTCTTGACTCCAGTCAGAGACCTTGCTGCAAACAGAGCAACATATATTACTTTTAATTACATTTAAAAAAAAAAAAAATTAATAGAGGTTTTAATTAACAATTTCAGAATCATAAATTTCATAAAAGACAGACACTTCTGATCTAGAGATGAATAAAATCTTTAATCAGAGGAACAAACTAGACCCACTATTAAAGAGAGTTTAACAGTTAAAAAGAATCTGAAACAGTAAAAAGCAGCAACTCTTACTAGAAAATCTTATGATCAACCTGATAGAGACCACAGTGACTAACGCATGTGCTGTGTTTAAAACACTGATTTTACTGTGAATGGTTTTATTATTACTCTGATTTAAGAAATATGGATTTATAATGAAGTCTCTAATTTCTAAATGGTGATTGTAATATTTCCCAGTGTAATGGAGTTCAACACACATGTTCTGGTCTTCTTACCTGAGAGAAGATCCTCATCTACATCCTCATATCCTGAATGCTGTGCTTCAGAGAGGACACTTCCTGTTAGAGGAAAGCAGAACTCATTTAGCCATCACAACATGTGAAACTCTAGAAGCACCGCAAAAAGTAGCAAAAAATGCTGCATGATTTTTGTGGGGGGTTTTGTGCTCATGTAATTTTACTGCCAAACTTTTAATCTCAAATACATGACAGCCATTCAAAGCTTAAAGCAGCTCTTTTAGACTTAAAGGGTCAATCAGTGTTTTAATATATGTATTTGGGGGGTACAAATCAGAAAATGTAGTCAAATGTATAACAGACTGTTTTTGTAATTTGAATGAGTGTCTGACTGTTTGATGCTGCTACATTCACATTACAAGCTTGTATTTCTCCATTCCAGTTTTTGTTTGATCATTCTACCTTTAAAGTTTACATTCATGTTTATTTTGAAACCTGGATTTATAATTAATTCATTTCAAAGGGTCTAATATTTCTCATTGTGTTGGAGTTTAACACACACGTGTTCTGGTGCTCTTACCTGAGAGAAGGTCCTCATCCACATCCTCATATCCTGAATGCTGAGTTTCAGAGAGGACACTTCCTGTTAGAGGAGAACAGAACTGTGTCATTTAGACATCATAACACATATAGAAGAATTACTGCAAAATTTTGTGGGGATTTATGTGCTCATAATTTTACTGCCATTAACTTTCAATCTCAGATACAGCACAGTCATTCAAAGCTTAAACCAGCACTTAGGCTTAAAGGGTTAAGCAAAGGATTAATAAATGTAATTAGGGGCTACATACATGTGTCATAACATGTGAAACAGCACTGAAGCCACAAAATGTAGCAAAATACTGTATGATATTAAGTGTAATGATTTATCCCTAAACTGAGAACCGGACTGCTTATAGGGAATAACAACAGACCAGCCAGTTAATGGCACTCTCAGATCACTTACCCCTTTGAGTGTCTCTTGCAGTATTGAATCTGCAGAGAATCTCCTCATAGACTCTCTCAGTGCCCCTACTCAACCCTTCATAGACTCCCTCAAGCCCTCTTCTCAGACCTTCATAGATTACTGTCTCCCTCCTCTTAGAGAGCACTGTGAGGGAGACAGAGAGGAACATGGAGCCAGTTCAGTAGAAGAGAAGACTGATGACAGAGTGAAGGACTAATGGTGTTTAGAGAAAGTAGACTGTAGATGGTCTCTGAATCTCTCTACCTCTCCTGAGCACTCTGATCCGGTAAATCAGCACAACCAGAAGCACTAAGGCCAGGAGAAGCACCGCTCCCAGAACCAGGAGAGACACTGGATAGATGGACGGAACAGCTGGTGGAAGAGTTTGTAGAAGAGTGTTTGATCTCTTCACTGGCTGACCAACTGCATATAAAAATACAGAACAGAAACTCTGTAGAGCACTGAACAGTATATTCAGATATAATTAGGAAAATTACCTGACACATAAAAAGCACCTGTGGTGGTGGAGATGGTGTCTGATATTATAAGTGGAGTAGAAGACACAGACATGTCTGAAAATACAGAAACAGCAGTCAGATTCAGATTTGTAAAAGTTCAATATTAAATATGCAACAATAGAGTTAATATTAATATATATTGGATAATATTAACATATTTAATAAACCCTATGATTTTTAACACTGTAATAAAATAGCTTAAAGTCCAGCAGCTCCTCTGACCTGTACAGGTGACTCCAGCGTGCTGCCTGTGGGAGCAGTCAGTGTGGTTCTTCAGGGAATGAGGACAGTCCCACAGGTGAATCTCATTCCCTCCACACTTCACTCTGTTCATCCAGACAGTCCTTGAACCAGCACCTAAGAAAGCACTCCCATCAGCACTCAGCGCCGGCCCACAGCCCAGCTGCCTGCAGACCACCTGGGCATCCCTGATGTCCCACAGATCAACACAGACAGACCCCCACTCAGAATTATGATACACCTCCAACCTCCCAGAGCAGCTTCCCTTTCCCCCACTCAGTTTGAGAGGCAGGTAATCTACATCACACACATCACAGATAGGGAGATACATCAAAAAGAGATTCAAGCAATAGAGCAATATTTGTGAGATCTTGTGATTAATACATAATTTAATACAATATTGACCATATTTGTTTACAACCGTTCTTACTTGAGCACTGTCTGTGATGAGATGAGGAGCATTTTAGATGGCTTCGTAACACACGATCATTTTCATCTTCTGTAAATTACAGAAACATTCTTCTTTTAGCATTAAACATATAAAGCTGTTATATACATACATTACATACTAATTCTAATTTCTATGTCTATATGTAGCCTAAGTTTTTATTCTTTGTTAGATTTATTGTCAATGTGACACCCACAAATTGGTCACATTTGTAATTATATGTTCCTTTAATTTATGTTTTCCTTTAATGTAGTTTAATGTAGTTAATTACCCATCTAATCTTCTCAGTGCACTTTTATCACAAACTTTCTCAAAAAAGGTAAGCAAGCTTGCTGTTCTCATGTCCTACCAGTAGGGGGCAGTGCTGGCTGTGCTGTGGTTATCAGAGAGGCATTCATGAATCAGAATCAGAATCAGAATCAGAATCTCTTTATTTCACCAAGTATGTTACACATACAAGGAATTTGTCTTGGTGAGAGCAACACGTATGACAAGTAACAAAAACACAGAACACAGATTATTTACAAAAATTACACTAAACAATAAATATCTGAATACCTGAATATCTACAGAAAGAGAACATCTGTACAGGTGTGCAAATAGGCAGAGTGCAAATAGGCAGAGTGCAAATAGCTGTTCAGTCCAGTTTGGTACAGTTCAGTTGTATGTTTTAAGGTTTACAGTGGAAGGTGTCCACTGTGGTTGAGGAGCGCTACAGCTCTGGGGAAAAAGCTGTTAGCATGACGTGTTGTGCTGGTTTTGATGGACCGCAGTCTTCTACCAGAGGGGAGTGTCTGGAAGAGGAGGTGTCCAGGATGTGAGGGGTCAGATGTAATTTTGCCAGCACGCTTCCTCACCCTGCTGGTGTAGATCTGCTGGAGTGATGGCAGGTTACATCCAATGATCCTCTCTGCTGTTCTGATGATGCGCTGGAGTTTGGTTCTTTCTTGTGAGGTGGAGGAACCGAACCAGATAGTTATGGAGGCTGTGAGAATGGACTCGATGATCGCTGTGTAGAACTGGATCATCAGGGTCTGTGGCAGGTTGAATTTCTTGAGCTGTCTCAAGAAGAACATTCGTTGTTGAGCTTCCTTGATGATGGAGATGGTGTTTTTCTCCCATTTCAAGTCTCTGGAGATGGTGGTGCCCAGGAACTTGAGTGACTCCACCATGGATACTGCAGTGTTGTTGATGTGGAGGGGGGGAAGGGGGGGTGGATTGCGTCGGAAGTCCACCACCATCTCGACAGTCTTTTCTGTGTTTAGCAACAGGTGGTTGTTGCTGCACCAGGACACCAGCTGCTCAATTTCCTTTCTGTAAGCAGACTCATCACCGTTGGCTATAAGGCCCACCAGAGTGGAGTCATCTGCAAATTTCAGGATCTTTACAGCTGGATCTTTGGAGACACAGTCATTAGTGTAGAGGCTGAAGAGATGGGGTGAAAGAACACAACCCTGTGGGACTCCAGTACTGAGTGTCCGGAGATCTGAAGTGTGCTTCCCCAGCCGCACCTGCTGTCTCCTGTCTGTCAGAAAATCCACGATCCACCGACACATGGAGTCTGGCACTGACAGCTGGGAGAGTTTGGCCTGAAGAAGCTGCGGCACAACAGTGTTAAAAGCCGAGCTAAAGTCTACAAACAAAATCCTAGCATAGTTTCCATGGCTGTCGAGATGTTGCAGGATAAAGTGCAGGGTCAGGTTGACCACATCGTCGACAGACCTGTTTGCTCGGTACGCAAACTGCAAGGGGTCCAGCAGTGGGTCTGTGATGGACTTCAGGTGGGCTAGGATCAGGCGTTCAAAGACCTTCATGACTACAGAGGTCAGGGCGACAGGCCTGTAGTCATTCAGTCCAGTGATGGTGGATTTCTTGGGAACTGGAATGATGGTGGAGGTTTTGAAGCAGGCTGGAACAGAGCAGAGTTCCAGTGATCTGTTAAAGATGGCTGTAAACACTGGAGCTAGTTGGTCACAGCAGTGTTTTAGGGTAGATGGAGAGACTGAGTCGGGCCCGGGGGCTTTCCTCACCTTCTGTCTGCTGAAGAGCCTGTGAACATCCTGCCCGTTGATGCAGAGATGAGCAGGAGGCAGAGGTGAGAGGTCCAGTGTGGGGGTGGAGGTGGAGGGGGATGATGGAGGGGAGACAGTCTGATTGTCTTTTGTGAGTTCAAATCTGCAATAGAACTCATTCAGGTCGTTGGTGAGGTGTCGGTCGTTCAGGAGGATGGGGGTCTTTCTCACCTTGTTACCAGTGAGAAGCTGAAGGCCCTTCCAGGCTGAAGATGGGTCGTTAGCAGTGATGTGTCTGTTCAGCTGCTCTGAGTACTTGCTCTTTGCAGCTCTAATCCCTTTCTTCAGTCTGTATTTGGCCTCCTTAAAGACAGTTCTATCTCCACTCCTGAACGCTTCCTCCTTTTCCCTCCGAAGCTGTTTGAGTTCTGCAGTAAACCAGGGTTTGTTGTTACTGTATCTCATCTGTGATTTAGTTGAGATACAGCTGTCTTCACAGAAACTGATGTATGACGTCACAGTGTCTGTGTATTCGTCCAGTCCGTCTGTCGCCTCCTCAAACACAGCCCAGTTTGTAGATTCGAAGCAGCCCTGCAGCTTCTCAATGTCTCCACTGGTCCACCTCTTCACTGTTGTGATGACCGGCTTGTTGGTTTTGAGTTTCTGCCGGTAGGTTGGAATGAGGTGAATAACATGCACATGTATACATATATAAAGCTCTGCTTTGTAGCTGTATTTGCTTTACTCATTTATGCTTTCAAATTTTTTCTGTGTTTGTGAGGAGGTTTTATTCTTCTCTCTACAGGCTGTCTGAGTGCAGTATTACAGAGACAGGCTGTGCTGCTCTGGTTTCATCTCTAAAGTCAAACCCCTCACACCTGAGAGAGCTGAATCTGAACTACAGTAGACCAGGAGAGTCAGGAGTGAAGATGCTCTCTGATGTACTGAAGGATCCACACTGTAAACTGGAGACATTACAGTGAGTTTCTGGTTGTTTATTTTTACATATTCCTTTTTTACACATACCTTTTCCACATCAAGACTCATACTAGAACAACATGAAGTTATATAATTGGATAATCATACCAACCTCATGTACATAGTGAACAATAGTTCATTTGTTGAGTTTTATTTTAAAGAAACGTAATAGAGCAGGGTGCCTACATTTTTGCATACCACTGAACATGCATGATGAGAAGAGCACAGATGGCAGATCTGTTTATTACAATGAAATCACAATCACAAGATTTTTGTAGACAGGTAAACGCTACAGGGACAATCTATGTAAATGTATTGTTAGGATTAAATAAAACACACTGGCAGAGACTTCACCTGTATTTCAGTCTTCTGAAAAGGAGGGCGCTTGCACTCAGTCCAAGAGAGACGGAGAGAGTTTGTGCAGCTAGCACAGCTCGTGTATGCTCCAGTCGGTAGTTCTCTGTTTATTTTGGCTTAGAGAACATGTACTGCCACTCGTCAAGTGTGCAGGAGCTGTAAATTCATCCGGTTATGGTGCAGAGTTATCAGGGTGAGTTTTTACTGCGTGGAAGCAGGAGCAGTAGCATTGACTGTTAGCTGCTAACATTCCTGGCTAAGCCGTTAGCTTTAGCCTTAGCCTTTTTTGCCAGTTCAGCACGAGAGTTTTTGTGGACTGTACATGTTGGGTTTGCCGTGTTAAAATAACCTCAGTGAACTGAAATGCTGTCTGATAGCGCCCCGAGCTACCGGAGCGCTCGGGGTTCATCTGTACAGCCTACGAGGGACGTTTATGCTGCCCAATAGCTCCTTGAACTACCTTAAACGTTCGAGGCTCTTTGGGTTAGTCACC
>JAVGWN010001423.1:0-12423 GCA_034552555.1 Semaprochilodus insignis | reverse complement strand
TTATAAATAGTGGCCTCGGCTATCGGGCCAGCTCCGTTTTCCTCGTCAATACGCAAAGGAATGGACTTTACATAGCGGAGATAAACTTTACAGGAGGGCGCAGAGACGACGGAAGACTCTGACGTGACAAATGAACACGTACAGGTTGATTGGCTCAAACGCATGTATGATTTTCCACATAAGAAAGTACATTTATGTCTATAACACATTAACAGACGTCCAAGGTTGAGCCAAAATGCTATACACTGAAGTAATGAATAAAAGAAAAGAAAAGAAAGCATGCAATCAGAGAGTATTAACAGGAGACGATAGGCAAGCATCGTAGGCAATTAGTTCACATCAAATGACAAACTGTTCAAATAGGTTTTTGATTTAAACGAACGAAAAGATGGCGCACGACAAATCTCTATCGACAGGGTATTGCAGAGCCTCAGGGCAGCCAGTAAAAGAGCACATTCCCTTGGAATTTTTTCAGAACAGTGGGGTACTCTCAACAGCAGCTCATCTGCAGATCTCAGTGGTCTAGAAGATGTATGTAGCTGAAACAATTCAGCTATGTAGACCGGAGCCAGTCCATGTAATGCATTATAGACCCACAGTAAAACTTAAAATGAACTGGAAATTGAACTGGTAGCCAAAGCAAGGAGGCTAAAACGGGAATAATGTGATCACATTTCTTTGTACCTGTAAGTAGGCGCCCGGCTGCATTTTGAATGAACTGTAATCGTGCTAAAGACGACTGGTTGACCCCAAACAACAGTGAACTGCAGTAGTCAAGGCGAGATGTCACAAACGCATGGATCACTCTTTCTAATTTATGTGCCAAAAAGCGCTTAATCTTAGGGATGTTTCTCAGTTGACTAACTATATATATATATCTGTGTGTGTGTGTGTGTGTGTGTGTGTGTGTGTGTGTGTAAGAATAAAAAGAAAGTTACTACTTTGGGAATGAGGTACATAGTCATCAAGTTCTTAATGTCTGCTAGACAGTCCTTCCAACTCTGTACAGCATCCCCCAACATCCCCCAACTTCATAGGCAAGTACAATTGTAAGTCATCAGCATTACAGTGAAATGAAAGGGTTATATTTACAGATAATTTATCCCAACTGTAATAGGTATGTGGAGAATAAAGATGGGCCTAAAACAGACCCTTGAGGGACCCCACAGTTCATAGTGGAGAATAGGGAGAACATAGAGAGCCCTATCCGAAATGTAGGAAATAAACCAGTCTAATGCAGCACCCCTAATACCTGCACAACGTTCCAGTCACTTAACAAGCTCCACAGCATCAAAAGCGACACTAAGATCTAACAAAAGCAAGATGACACAACCGCCTGAATCAGTTGTGTTGTTAATGAGTAGTGCTGATCCCATACTATGCCCAGCCCGAAATCCCGAATTGTCTCAAGCTGAGAAGAGACCACTTTCTCCAGCACCTCGGGTCATTTAGATTTGGGTTAAGAATTACAATGGGGTTAAAATCATGTTTCTTCATGAGGTTGAACCGTAGCTTTTGGGAACAGTGCCAGACATTGGGGATGATCCCTAAAATATCTTGAACCTTTATCCTTGAAGAGCCCTAAGAACAAAACGATTGAAAGTTGTTAAAACAGGCCAGAACTGAATAAGGGCATCTCCAGCAGGTTTAATGTTTGCTCTGTCTTTTCCTTTCTCCAAAAAGCATTGAGGGCTCCAGACCAGGACCACCAAGGTGGTGTAGCACCACATGTAATTTGGTCTGTGAAAGTTCTTCGTGACAACAGTGGATAAATATTGATTGCGTCTTGAAATTAGATTTGTTAGATTTAGATTAGATTTGTTTTCAGGATCTGGAAGGACAGTTGTAGATTGTCCACATTCTACCGTCAAATCCAAGATGCTTGTGCAAGTGTTGTTAAGCGACATTCCCAGACAGGGGCTTCTTCAAGACAAGGGGCTTCTTCATATGCACCGATAAACCAAGTTGCTGTCCCAGAGTATATGAAGCCTGAGCAGCGACCAGCACGCTTTGGATGTTGAGGAGAGTTAGCTGATGATAACAAGTCAGCGAATAAGCAGTCTGTTGGAGGTGGTCTGAGATTAGAACAATTAACAGAACAGTCACCCAAAGGCGATGGCACGCCGACAGATTGCCTGGCGCCATCTTGGGTCCCCCCCCCGAGTTATTCAGTCGCTACGTTGAATAGAATATTGTTCACTACCGTTGCAAAACATAACTTAAGCGAAAGAGAAAACAGTGTTGGTGCGATGTATTTAATTCATGTGGAAATTACGGACACGTCTGAATCAACTTCACTTGTCAGCGATGTGTGGCCTCTGATAAAAATCTCCTCTGTTGAAACGTGTCTGGCAGTCCCTGTCCCAGAATGCACAGCTCATCTCCCCAAGACATGGCCAGGCGCCTGCCAGCTTTTTCTCTTTTTAAGCGTTCCTTTTCTTTTCTTGCAGCTGAAAGAACCAATGATGTCATCGTTGGATCAGATCAGCTCATGGAGATCTAGAACCTGCTGGGGGGGGCGGGGGGCGCCTGATCGAACAGCCACCAAAAACAGATGGAATATCTTCCCTCTTGGACACCTCCTGGAAAATCGTTCTTTTTTGTACTGAATGTGTCCAAATAAACATGAATTTATTTATCAGTCATTTATGTTGTCGGTGTTTTCCATTGGGTTCTTGTTCTGTATCAGCAACACAGTTTCTTTTATTGTCATTTAAAGCTGTGAGAAAGCAACTTTATGCACCTGACCTCACCTCCAAACGTATTTGATTGATCAGTCAGGACATGTTTGGTGGCAACAAGCATTGGAACGGAATTCATGCATGCTGTTTGCAAAGTGTTAAATGGTAACAAACTTAAATATGTCAACTTAACATACACTCATCATCAAAAGAATAGATGTACCCAGAAGGAAGTGTGGGATTGCAGTGCTATTGGGAAGGAAGATGGAGGTAACCAGGAACAATAAATGATGGTAAATTTAGACTGATATGATCAATATTTATTGAGCTACACATAAGAAGAAGTAGTAGTGTCTCTCAGTATGGCGTTGGGCCCCATGTTTGTAAATGCAACATGCCAAACTGACGTCTCAGCATGGAGTTGTAGAGGTTCCTAATGGTGTCCTGTGATAATCCATCCCATGCAGCTTGAATATTCTCACACAGCTCCTGCAGAATTTGCGGTAGGGGTGGAGGTGGAGTGACACCAGGCCTTCTGGACGACTCATGGGAGACATCACTGCTTGTTGAATGTCCGCAGTCGTGGCTGTTGGGTCAGTCAGGTACAGCAATAAGGAATTCTCCAAAATGGCAGTTTTACAGGAGAGGTCAAAAACCTCATTTAACTTCAATGGAAGTCAACGGAACCAGACTTCTTTACAAGCGTTTTCGGGTCATTTCTGATGGTGCATTCATTATGAAATTAGTTTGCACACAGCGCAAACAGCAGCTGCTGTGTTCAAATGACGGAGATACGTGAGATACGTGTTTTTCTTTGGACAGTGGTGGTATATGGGTTGACTGATTTTCTTCTCAAAATATTGCTTTTTCAGCTATTGCTTTTATATTTACACAGTTGTTGTGGTAACAGTCAAATTTGCATCATTTATTATGATGAGCCATGTAAACAGCAGCTGGCCAATAATATGCGACTTGCATGCTATATACAAAGTACACAAAAGTATTTATGTATTTTATTTTGTATTTATTTATTTTTTTGGCTTTATAGGTACATAGCACTAGGGCTGGCCTGTCCAGAGCTAAGCATGTCTTACTGGAACTGTTGGTTACATCTTAATGACCACACAGTGCTGCTTGGAGGTGCTTTTAGAACGCCGGTTAAAGGTGGTCTTTAAAAACACTAAATTGTTGGTGGTGCAGTGCTGGCTTTAGAGAGCTGTTGGTGGTGTTTGACCAGCGGGGTTCTCAGTGGCCCTCTGCATGACCACCATGAGTGAGACTGCGTGCCCTGCTGTCAGAAGCAACAGATAACCACAATAGGGTTAACTTTATTTGTACACAAGGAGGCGGGGCAATGGACCACCCAGTGAGAGCCTAACTACTAGTCTCTCGCTCACACCCTCTCTCTCTCTCTCCCTCACTCTCCACTCGGAGGAATACTAGAAAGGAGTCATCTTAAAGATTTTTCTCCGCTTGCTGTCAAAGATTTATGGCATTCCTTTGCTCGTTCATCTCCTAAATTACAGGCCTGAAGTTGGTTCTCTCAGGCTGGAAGGATGCAGGGTCTCCGGAAGCCATTCTGGCTGATTTCTCACTCTTCTCGCTGCTTCTACGGCCAAATCCAAGTCGTTTAGTGTCACCGGTGAAATGCTCATGAGCTCTTTGTCTTCCAGGCCCTCGCCTCCCTCATCCTTCGCAGCTTTTGTTTTTGGACATGCTGAAGTAATTACCCATGACATCTCTCCTCTTCCCCTGACTTTCTACTGTCTCTCTCTCTAAATCCATAAACTAATAAGAATATTTATGGGCATATTGCCGTGTCTTTTGTCCTCCCTTACCCCCCTCCCCCAAGCTGGGCTCCTTCCAACTCTGTGTCTTTGACAGTTCATCAGCCTTGCTGGTGAGAATCGACTCAGATTAACGGTCCAGTGTGTTGTCCCAGGAGAGCCGGATCATTGGCCCTAAGGCCCTATGGCACACTGACCCAGGGCTCTCCAAGAAATACCAACATTCACATGTTGGCAGTTGTTTTAGATGTTTTAGACACAGAGCTGATCAAATAAATGAGCCAGTGTGAATGTGGAGAACAAGAGACTCCCAGCAATTGGCTTACTCATGCGCCACCCACAAATATGTTCTTCCGTAGTGTCTGTTGGGAGACTTGTTGTCCAGACACAAGTCCGATTCCGAACTGAGAGTAATCCTGATCTATTGTAATGCATAACTTACTCAATGCTACACTATTACATGGAATCCATATAGTCACTTCAGTTTCCTGCGCAGAGCTCCTCACAATCAAACCCTCAGGTCCGTGGCCTCTTCCGAGCCTCTCGTCCTGATAGCAGCTAACGTGCACCATGTGTTGTTTTCTTGTTTGTGTGCTAGCTAATGGGAAGCCGTGCCCTCTGCCCTTCTCCCTGCTGGACCTCCAAGCAGAGGGAGGTCATTCGAGCGAGAAAGGTCTGTATATTTAGACAGAACGTCCCGGAGCAGGAGTCCCTGTGGCTATCGGACTCGGGAGCTTCGCCGGCGCTGTGCTTAGTGTCAGTCCCCACCCTCTGGGCCTAACGTGACAGATGCTTGTGTTTTCCAGGGCTTGAGTTCAGATGTCAGGCAGCAGCTCATATATCAGGCCCAGCTCACAGCCTCTGGGGAGTTCCAGCCGAGGATGACGGAGAGTAGAGGAAGATACTGACCTACTAGTATCAGACCACTTGGATGTTGTGCCATTATATTGATCGCTGTTGAACAGTACAGGTTGTAGGGTTGTGCTATCAGTGGCCACTGTTTGATCTAGGTGTGCTTTGCTGGGGTGGCTGGATGTGCGACGTCTAGTCATAGCATGTACCGTGTGCGTGACAGGCACAATCCAGTATGACCCAAAATAATGTAATCGGTTACATGGACGTAAGTGGCCACTGTTTGATCTAGATGTGCTTTACTGGAGTGGCTGGCTGTGCAATGTCTAGTAATGGAGTGTAAGTGTGGTATAGGCACAATCCAGTATGACCCGAAAGTAATGTAATGAGTTACTTGGACGTTAAGTGGCCACTGTTTGATCTAAATGTGCTTTGCTGGAGTGGCTGGCTGCGCAATGTCTACACTGTATGATGTGACACTGTATGTGTGGCTCAGCGGATAAAACCACTACCCAACAGAGAGCTACCATCCCATGTGGGAGAAGTGGTTCCCGTTCTAGGTAACAAATGCTGTGCTACACCAATAAGTGTCCTTGGGCAAGACTCCTAAAACTACATACATAACCCTGTCACTCTGGATATGTGCCATAAATGTAAATGACACAGGCACAACTGAATATGCCCCAAAAACAATGCAATGAGTTACTTGCAAGCAAGAAATGTAATTGCTGGTTAATAATAGCGACTTACCGCAATGCACTAGTAATGTTAGAGAATCCGAGCAGAACTTGCGCACATGTGCAGTAAGCTTGACAATTGCTCATGACCATGAGAAGTTAGCTGCTAGCTAGCGAACCCACTAGGCACAATGAGAAGAAGATTTCTGTAAAATGCATAAACGTCAAATTCTACAGTATTGAACATACAGTACTAAGGAAAAGGACAGTGACACAACACAGTATGTGCATAGACAGTAAAACAGATGTGCAAGAACAATAACGGTGCGTCACAATGGTGATAGGACTGCTGGTTGGGGAGTTACACGCCCAGTTTTAGGCCGGACAGTCAGGTTTTTCCAACACCCAGTCCTCCGTCCAGCTCAATACCTGGACGGACACCTATTAGTCCTCTTTTCGGGATGAACTATTTAAAATGTTCACTCGTGAACAATATTATGTGTGTCATTGGCTCACGTCTGTGTCAATAGAAATGGCTTGCATTTCATTGGTTTCATAAGGTCATGTGACATTGTGACCCGCCTACCGGCTAACCGCAGGTCAGCCCATTAAATGCTAGTCAATTAGTAAGCTCCCGTCTGACTCATGAATGTCATCCATTCTACCCAATCAGGGGAGTAAAGCAATCATTTATGTGTTATATAGGTTAGGTTATGATTTTAGTTCTGTTCTAGTAACATGCCCGAACCCAACCCACCACCATGATCCTTTTGGGGTTATGAAAGTGGCCACCCTGATACTGGTGTAAATGTAGCAGTTAGCATATGCAGTACACCGAAATACAGCCTAGTGTAAGTGTACATATTGGAGAGTACAGTATGTTGAGGTAGCCAGGTGTGCAATTAAGTATATGGTTGTAAACAGTAGGTGTATATATGTACAGGTGCAGGTAGTAAGCATAGCAGCTAATGTTCAGGTAAACAGCTAAAACAGCCATACAGCTTACAGTAGAGATGTTCAGTATCTAGATTACACATCTCAATGTGCAGGTATTTGAACATTTGCTATGAAGAATAATATTCAAACCATGAACCATAGAAGATGAGCATCCCCCTCAGCAAAGGCCTGCAGCTCGCCCGCTCTTACGGCAGACGTAATAGGCCGGTGGCAAAGCGGGTGTGAATGGCAGTTAAGTGCTGTAAGTGCAGTGGCACTTGTGAAAGCTTGAGGTGTCATAAATCAAGCGGAGTGTCGTATAAATATGAACATGGAGCGGGTCCAGATATCTACCGCCAGCCTGAGAGAGGGATGCCGCAGTGCTGAAAGGAGGAGGGGGCAGCCTGGATTGACCAAACGACAGTGGCCGACACCTCTGCTGTGAGGGACCCTGTGTGTGTGTGTGTGTGTGGTGTGGGTTTTTTTGGGGTGGGTGGTGTATATATGTGTGTGTGTGGTTAGAGGAAAGCAGGGGGGAGGTTGATGCTAGGCTCCAGGGCTGAGTGTGGTTCAGGGTGTGAGACTGCCCGGGCCACCCAAGTGGCAGAAAACCTGCGTGTTTGCGGCTGACCCCTGCACATTAACAGAACGCTTCCTCAATTTGTCTTCTGTGTTCTCAAGGCCCAAACGAATTTCCTCTCTTTCTCAACCGCCTTTTGAGATGCCGCGTCCCCCGCAAGCCTCCCTCTTCGAAAAAACACCCCTCACGCCCACCTCCAGCGCACACATACTTAACAATTAGTACTTTCTTACCACCAGACAAAGACAGTATGCAGGATGTGTGGCCTGTAAAGGCGTATAACCTCAAAGACATGCAAGCCGCTGTTGGGCTTTGAAATGAATACACACACACACAGATCGCCACACAATGGACCCAAACACACGAACGCTGTTTAAGCTGTTGTTCAGCTCGGGTGACTGGTGCACTGCCGCAATGAGAAGAACGCTGTCTGTTTACTGACGTGTCCTGTAAATGGCAAAGGTTTATATCACTCCTATATTTACTCCGCTCCTGAACTTTTTCAGGTTCTGATTCATGTTTCTGTATAGCCTAGCCGGATGACTGGTGGGATTTTTTATTTTATTTTTATTTCCACCTAAAGCTCACATTTCCAGTCTCTTTTGTGGTGGCAAACAAAAGAACAAACGTTGATGAGCGTAGTCTGAAGTTGTTCGTTTCAGTTACAGTGTCGGTTTGTATGTAGGAAATGACTCATATTGTCATTTTTAATGACTTACGCTTTTGAAACACACAAACTAACGAAATGATCTCGGGACAAGATTGAGTTCAAATGAATGAATTCAATCAATTATCTATTCAAATTGTATAACAAATAATTCTATTCATATAATTACAATTGTTCAAGCATCGGACAAACGATAAAATACAATACAAGGCTTTGCTACAGCAAAAACATAGTTTTAGATCATTCCGAATGGCAGATATGAGTTTATATTTCACCTTTGTCCATTCAATATATAGATGATGTGGATGTTATTGATGGATTTCATGGTGGCACTACTATATACCTAGTCATAGATCATCTGTGAAAGTGAATAAAGGTTTCATAATGAGTTTCTTTTTCAGCGATTCAGTATGCGACTCATAACCATCATCTGTTCATTTATAATAACATTGTCCAACACCTCAAATACTTCCTCTATGCCACCCCAGGAGGGAAAGTACACTGACTTTACTACTATGCTTAGCATACTTCCTTGCAATCATGATTAATGTACTGAAAGTGTATTATTTTCAATATACTATGTACTTAGTATACTAAATATATAAACTCATTGTACTTCTACATGTATATACTTAAAACTTATATACTTAAATAGGACTAATCGTACCTAACTGTACTATTTTGAGACACCATGAAGATTTACTTAGATATACTGTGCTGTGCATATATACATTTCTTAGTACATTAAAATATTCTTCCCTTTTTGACCTAGAACCAGATAAAATTCTCCCAAGCTCATAACTTACACTTAATATAACATGACATATTTGACTAATATGTGCAATAAACACACTACATAACATGGTTCATTATCATATTTTGCAGATACACTGACAAATTCTAATGCACTTCTTTAATGCTTCTCTTTCTGTATACTTATATACATACACAGTACACACACACACATACATATATATATATATATATATATATATATATATATATATATATATATATATTCTTCTTAAAGAAACGAAAAAAACAAAGGGCTCTGATTTCTTGCCACCTGCTCGCTTTGCCCCCCGCCCCCCAACAATACCACTGTTAAAGGAGCACAAACAAAGACGCCTGGAGAAAAGTTTGGGGGCCATTCATTACGATAACAAAGGGGGAAAGAAATATATTATCATAATTAATCTTATCTGTGTCTGTGGGTGGCAAGTCTTTTCCTTTTGGGGGCTGATGGACCCTTACAATGCCAACATGTACACATCACAGTGCCACAATGCGCTCCGGGGCCGGGGAATATTTTAAGCTTTGTAAACATTCAACAAACAAGTCCCGGATGTTAGCAGGACACCCGTGTCACCCTGTGCCTTTTCTTTTTCTCTTTTTTTAACCAGTCAAAATAGTCAGGCTCTGCCTATTCGCAAACACCTGAATATATTGTCATGGCACAATCCCTAATCTCAAATGTACAGGGAATTCAGGACCACTAATTATACTTTGCTTACTACAATAAACTTCTCCAGGTCCACACTTTCATATTACACACTTCTATATTCAGCCAGTTCACACTGTAGTCGGTATAGCTACTGAATAATAAGCCTGGGAATGTAAGGGGTTAAATGCAATCTCTCAAAACTCCAAATGAAAGTGTTTGTGAGGTGGCTAAAGAAAGTCAGGACCTCTGCATTAATATATGAGGTTATTGAGTTCTTGGCAAGGGTTCTTGGCAGGGGTGGAAAGACTACTGAAAATCCCTGCCTAAATAAAGTACCGTTACTTTCATGATAATTTACTTGAGTACAAATAAAAGTATTAATAAACGAAATTACTGACGTAAGAGTTTAGTACTTTAGTGATCAAGTTAGACTTTGTATGTCCAGAAGCTGAAAATGAGCTGACTCGGCTGCATTATTGGAAGTTCTGACTGCTGAGATTGATCACAGAACGATTCGCCGGTGGAGGTTTAAACAACATTCTGTGAACTGTGTTAAGAAACAAAGTTTACATTAAATTACATGCATTTCATGGTTAGATGATATACATATATACATATATTCATCTAGATTATACAAATATTCGTCCTAGTCTGTTTCTAATAAAGAAGTTCCGAATTCCTGAAAGGCTCTTATTACTATTTAGAGTCAAGTAAGAGTCAAATTAATAAGCAAATGACTTCATTATTAATGCAGTGTTTACACAGACAGCCCTACTGCCTGCTAGATCCCTGAACATTAGCTTATATTAATAGGTGTCAGCCTTTACAGAGAGTAAACACTGAACAGTCTTTCAACTGTAGAAATTCACCTGATAACCATATAAAATGATTCCACCCTTAAAATTAATCAGCAATTAATACAGTTTTCATTTTCTGTATTGATTTATATTTCATACTAATAACATACTAATCATATTTTTACTTTTTTGACAGTCCAGCTGGAACAATTATTAATTATAACACACAACACTTGGTGTGGGTAAGACTTTACATTCAGTGTTGACTAACTAACATGAAGTAATAGATTAGTTAACATGAAGGAATACGTTAACATTGGTTAATTAATGTGAAGTAAACATGTAAGAACTGTTATGTATTTACTTAACATGTAAACATGGGAGTTGTTACATAGCTACTTAACATGAGTTAACCATTGTAGCCATTGTTAATTTATTACTTCATGTTAGTTAGTCGACACTTAGTGTAACGTGTTACCAATACCTGTTTAAACTGGGGTCAGGTTGATGCTGAGATGTCTCTTTATTGATGTGAGGTAATGTCTGTTTTATCTGTGTACAGCTTCATACTCCAAAGCAGTCTGATCATGTTAATGCTGGTGTTTGGGCCAGTAAGTAATCCGTGACAGGATCATCGTCTAGAGGTCATAGGGTATGTTGTATTAGACTAGATATTTTGTATCACAGCCTTATACAGCTGTGATTACAGCTACGACAAAACTGATTTTTTATACGGGGAAGCTGTTAACCTCACTGATAAATTTATATATACTGGGTGTCAAAAATAAATAGCAATAAAATCGGAAACGATTGAATGTTTGATAAATTGCTGCCTCTCCAGGGTGTTTTCTGCCTTCTGCCCAATAAGTACTGGGATAGGTTCCTGTACCCCCATGACCCAGAAGGATAGGCAGCTTAGAAGATGAATGAATGAATGAATGAATGAATGAATGAAAACAAAATATAATGATTTAAACCACTGAAGCATGCTCCTTGCTGTCTGCTCTACACTCGCTGCTGTTTTTAGCTTGGCATTCAGCTTTTCATTTAGCTGGACTTCCTTCGAACTGGTTTATGAGCTGAAACGCTCCATTTATTGTTACTCTGTAACGATATTATAATTAAAGTAGCAAAGTAAAAACATCTAATTACAAATGAACTTGATTATGAGTAAAATAACTGTGATGTAATTTTTACTTCTAAAAGTACCATTACAAGGGAAACTGTATTCCAGTACAGTAACCAGAGTAAATGTGATTCATCTCTTTCCACCCCTGCCCAGGAGAATATAAGTACACTGAATTATACTTGATATAAGCATACTTAGTAAACTTCCTTGCACTCATGGTTAATGTACTGAAAGTGTGCTATTTCCAATATACTATGTACTTAGTATACTAAATGCTGTATGTCGTTAATGCTGGTAATAATAATATACTTGAATAGAACTAATTGTACTTAACTGTACTATTTACTATATATTTAAGTACTTAAGTGCATTTCTAGTACATTAAAATGCACTTCACTTTTTACCTTGGAGTGCAAATTAATATACTAATATGAGGTCAAATGTACTTGTAATTATTACATTTGTAATGTGTACATATATTGCACATTTATTTAACACACAGAACAATAATGTGGTTGAAACGTACTTGCTGATATTCAAGTTTATTTGTACTGCACTAGAATATACTTAGTTTTTACCTGGGTGGTTCTTTTTAGAGCATGTGTTAACCTACTAACACATGTCATTTGACTAGGGGTGCCCAAGCTTTTCCATATGTCTGTGCGATTCTCCCTTTCAGGCCTTTCCTTTTCAAACAGACAGTATTTTCAGCCTTATTTTCTAGTAATCCGAGGTATGTTATTACTGTGGGGCCTGTATTGAATTGAATCATTTGAGATTTTCATTCCATGTCCATGTAAAAGTGCTAAAGTATTTACCTTCAAATGTACTTAAGTATGGAGAGTAACAGTAGCATTATATATTATGGCTCTA
>JAVGWN010001422.1:0-12423 GCA_034552555.1 Semaprochilodus insignis | reverse complement strand
TAAATATTTCATTTTAGAGTCTATAGATTGTTTCTAGATGAATAAAGATTTAAAACTGTGAAAATAAACTTGTTGAAGGTTGAATGTTTTTAACACATCTCTCAAATATAGCTCTGCAAAGGCCAAGTGACGCCCAAATGTGCAAACATCCAGTCTATGCATACTTTTAACTATTTATCCCAATTTTGATCAATTCTTAATGTAAATATAAGCCATAGAAAAAGCAATGCCACACTTATTGTTTTATGGGTTGCAGTCATAATAAAATTTTTTTTAAAAAATTGTTATTAACTTTTAGACTCCATAGAGTAATTTTAGAATTATCACTTTTTGATGTGGTTTCATGAAAACAGAAAGATAAGTTTGTTAATTGTTCAAATGCAGACAGCTAAGTCAGTACAGCCTTTTTGCACTTAGTAATTCACACGCTGTAGCCATCTTATGCAATAAAATGAATTTTAACTTAATTTTTATTAAATATATAATTTAAGACTCCATAGATTGTTTCCAGATAAATCAAGATAATAAAAAATTGGAACACTTCTATTCCACGAGAAAACGGCTCAGGCAGCGTTCGGTATGAAGTGTCAGTATGGGTTTAGTGCCATCTAGTGTCAAAAAAAGGAAGTGTTTGAAAGTGAGATAAAGCAATGCATTTACTGAAAGTTCTGCTCTGTAGAGACAAACTGAGACCTAATCATGCTAAAATTTGCAGGAATGCTCTGTTTATCAGTCTATTCATATTTTTAGATATTTTTTCCAAGTTTGATCACAACTGGTCTATCTTTGATATTATTATAGCCACTTGTGTCGGAAAACCCATGACGCACTTACTGATTTATGTACTGCAGGCATATTATGCAAAAATGTCAATGTTTTAAATATAATTATTTACTTACAGACTCCACCAATTAATTGTAGACCAGTTTTGAGACAATATCATAAAAACTCAGAGAGTAGTTTGTGCCGGTGGCACTCACATCACACCTGATGAAGACTTCTTGTCTACCTCCACCCCCTGGTGAGTCCAGCAATGGACCCACTTCAGTTTGCCTACCAACCTGGCATCGGAGTGGAGGACGCCATCATCCACGTTCTACACAGATCTCTGTCTCACCTGGAGAACGCTGGGAGCACTGTGAGAATCATGTTCTTTGATTTTTCCAGTGCTTTCAATACCATCCAACCCATGCTCCTGAAGGACAAGCTGGAGTGCACAGGGTTGGACTATCACCTCACCACCTGGATTTTGGACTACCTCACAAACCGTATGTGAGGACCCAGGACTGCCAGTCTGACATGGTTGTCTGCAGCACGGGGGCTCCACAGGGAACAGGTCCTTTCTCTTCACCCTCTACACTGCTGACTTCAAGTACAGTTCTGCCAGTTGCCCCCTGCAAAAGTTCTCTGATGACTGTGCCATCGTCGGCCTCATCAGTGATGGAGATGACAGGGAGTACAGAGAACTGACTAAGGACTTTGTGGAACGGTGTCAGAGGAACTGCCTGCAGATCAATGCAGGAAAAACTAAAGAACTGGTGGTGGACTTCTGCAGAGCCAAACACTCTCCTCCGGTACCTGTAAACAAGGAACGGACATTGAGATAGTGAGGTCCTACAAGTACCTGGGTGTTCACCTCAACAACAAGCTGGACTGGAACGACAACACAGCTGCACTCTACAGGAAAGGTCAGAGCAGACTACATCTCCTGAGGAGACTCAGGTCCTTTGGGGTGCAGGGGGCACTCCTGAGGACCTTCTTCGATGCTGTGGTGGCATCAGCCATCTTTTATGGAGTGGTCTGCTGGGGCAACCCTAAACCATGAGAAAGCTTTTCCTGTAACTCCTACAAAGTTTTCTATCCTATTTAGTAGTTTAGAGTGGTTTATGGTTTGGATTACTTCCGTTAAACTAGAACAAGGGGGCAGAAGTAAAAGCCTTTGTTGCTTTTGCCAGCAGTTGCAATTCTCCTATTTCCTTTATTCAGTTGCTGAGTGGACAGAAGTTGGTGAGAAACTGGTGCTTGAAAGTGGCATCTCTGCAACTAAGTGCTTCTTTAACTTCTGTTATGTGGCTGGTGATTTTAACACAGCTTGAAGAAATTGCAATCACTTTTTGTTATTTTTTTTCTAGCCATTGTGGCATTTTTTGATAGTGTGCAAACAGAAGATAAAACACACTTACCACAGTGGCATAGCCTATTCTTACTAACGGCTAATAAATGTAATGCTGATCTTAACTTTAACAGTAAACCTACACCTACCTCTAAACCTACACCTGCTCTAACCATGAGCTTAACTTCATTACACAATCTTCACTAAGCCTAGCCCTTACCCCAATGTTGTTTCACCAGGAGGTTTGTTGATAATTTAATCTGTACCTTTATCTATAGGGTCCATTAAAGTGTGACCAAGAAAACAAACAAAACAGACTGTTAAATTCTAAAAGTACAAAATTAGCCCTATATTTCTTCTCTATCAGAAACTGTAAACAAGGCCGTGTACACTATGTACTTGCTTAAGTACAGCTGGAGTGGCCACTGTCTGGCCGTAGAGTTGGTAAGGATATTTGGGTCCAGGCCAAACTTATTGAGGCTCCACATAAAAACTCAGGAGTAACATTCTGTTCTATTGTTTTGGCCCATTACCAGACATGGTCACTTCTTTCTCACCTGTTGCTTCTAATTTTGGCAATATTCCAGGTAACAATGTGACTGAGCTGGCCAATATAAATGACAATTCCTCCCCTATGGTTCAGCTTGTTGTCTGTGTATCTGTCTGTGTTCTCAGAGGGCCCTTCATGTCTTTGTTACCTTTTGACTCTCCCTTTTAGTTCTGCTGTAATAGCCAGGCCTACCTGAGTCACCGCTGCACTCTGTTAACACCATATACTGTTCCCAGTAACTCTAACACACCTATCTGTGTTTCTTTGTTACTGCCCATCCTGTGTGGTCTGATGCAAAACAACTGCTCATCCGATGCAGTCTGACACTGCTGCTCTGTCTTGACTGGGTGCCACTGCTTGTCTGCATTTCTGACCAGTTTACTTATCTTGGAGCTTCAGGTTCTATGTGCTATGTGAAAAGCTTCTCCTACATCCTGCTCTCTCCCGAAGATCCTACTTATTTAATCACAGACAAACTAATTACACATTTATTCCTCTGGCTCACAAAACACTGAGTGTTTCTCTTACTCATAGATCATCACTGTAGGCTTCCAGCAGCAGTTACTGATGTTTATGGTTTCACTATGATAAACTCCTTACAGTGGTCACTGGTTTCACTGGTAACAGAGTTTCATTCAGACTTTCAGGGGTGTTTCTCACTGTTACTCGTACATAGGACTCCAACAGTCATCTATTATTCTCTATATTCAATACTGTAATTGTTTCTAAATCACTTTCATGGTGCTTTTGTGCTTGTCCTGCTATCTGGTGTGAACCAGAGGAGGATGAGTTCCCCTTTTGAGTCTTGGTTCCTCTTGAGGTTTCCTTCTCTTGGTCTGAGGGAGTTTTGCTTGCCACTGTCACCCTTTGCTTGCTCATTGTGGGCTTGGACCAGGATTCTCTGTAAAGCTGTTTTGTGACAACTTTTGAAGGTAAATACTTTAGCACTTTTACTCAAGTGGAGGTCTAAATGTAGGAACCTCGTGTAATGTAGGGCAAACACACCAGACAGTTGTGGATATCTAAAAAAGTTTGGGCTTTAATCACAAAAAATATAATCCAGACAAGTAGTAAAAAACAGGCCAGGTCAAAACTGTGATGACCAATACCAGATACATGGGGAAGGCAGAAGGCAAAATTGAGAAGACACGCTAGGGTCAAAACCAGGAGAGCAAACAGTCCGAACAAACAAAGTACAAATCAACAATCAAAAGGTAGGGTTGAAAAACAGAAGCAGGTCAAACACAGCAAAACAGTAAAAAAAAAAAAAAGAAAAAGAAAAAAAAGCTATGTATGCAAACATAAGAAAGTCAAAGAAAGTCAACAATACCTAGCAAAGAACTGTCTGCAACAGACAGGTTTATATGCACCAAGCAAATGGACAACAGGTGAGAGTCATTAGTAAACAGGTGAGAGTGATGTGTAGACCGATTCCTGATTGGAGGGTGNCCAGAGCCGTGCCAGCGCTGAGCCAAAGTTTCAGTGCACGGACAACCAAGGCGATGGACAACAGAAGGAGTCCTAGATGGGTGTCTGGGCCCTCCTTGGGCCGAGGAGCCGGATGAGTTGGGTGACGCCAGTGAAACTCAACCAGCCCTGGGTCAAAACATCTCTGGCTGGAACCCAACTTCTCTCCTCGGGTCCAAAGCCCTCTCAGTCAACCAAATATTGCTCCACGCCTTCTAGAATCAAGAAGTCTTTGGACAATGTAGACTGGGGTGCCCTTGACAACTACTGGAGGTGGTGGTGTGACATCCAGCAATGCCTTGTACAACGGACCTGGAACAACAGGCTTGAGACAGGAGACATGTGAGGAGTGTGAGACACAGCACTGAGAAGGCAGTTCATGTTTATATTTGACATTGTTGACTTTACTGATTATCTTCAATGGACCAATATACCTAGGTATTAAATTCTTATTCCGCTCTGCAAACCTTTAGTCCTGAGTCTACAACCAAATCTGATCACCTGGAGGGTAGGGGTGTCACCCTGGTGGCGATCTGGTAGGCGTTTATAGTGATGAAGCACTGTCTCAATTCGCTGACGGGTGTTCTCCCACACCTGCTCGCTCCTTCTCATCCAGGCATTCACCATTGGAACTTCGGAGGGTGTACCAGACCACAGCATGAGTGGGGATTGATAACTCAAAAAACACTGGAATAGAGTCATACCAGTAGTTAAGCTGATCAGGGAGTTTTGAGCAATTTCTGCCACAGAAGCTAAGTTGACCAATCCCGCTGGTTCTCATAACTTTCCTGAGATGCTGTTCATTCGCTCACATTGGCCTTTAGATGATAACCAGTAGTGAGACTAATAGTTCCCTAACTGTTCCATGAATGCTGACCAGACTTGAGAAATGAATTGTGAGCCTCTGTCAGATACAATGTTTTCAGAGACACCAAAACAGCGAAAAACATTGTTAAACAAACATTCGGCAGTTTGAAAAGCAGTGGGTAAACTCTTAAAGGTACAGAGTCAACAGCAAGGTGTGACCATGGCGAGATGGTACCGGCAGTGGCATGAGTTTACCAGCAGGAAGCGTTCTAGGTGTCTTACGCTGAGATCATGTACTACATGATGCAACAAATTGGTGAACATCAGCAGACATGCTGTCCCATCAGTATTTCCTGGACAGCAACTGTTGAGTGGGTGTCTTGCCTGGGTGACCAGAAGTAAAAGAGGAATGGACTCATGTAATAAGACGATCTCTACAGTTACATCTCTACATACGATCTCTAACAGGTACATACTTTTTATGAGAGGGACACTGAACGGTGGAGGTGAGTTTTTTATTGATTTGATCAATTTCATCATCAATCTCCCATCTAATGGGTGCTATAATCACAGAGGAACATAGGATGGGTTGAGGGTCAAGAGACTCAGGAGCATCCTTATCAGTCTCAGATATATGTGATAAGGCACCTGCTTTAGTGTTGTGAGAACTAGAGTGGTAGGTGACAGCCTTGATGTTTAATATAGTAATATAAAGACTGCTAGAATATTTAAAGAACTTTCTGTAATAGAATTGGAAGAGGAACAAGCATATATATCCCTGGACTGTGGCCTGAGCTAAACCTACTTCCTTTGAAATACTCTGCACATATGGCTTATTCACTCCCAGCACACACGATGGAAGTAGTTAGGAGGATGCTTTAATACCTGGTGTTCCTCTCTCTCTCACCCACACCCACACCCACACACACACTCTTTCTCTCTCTCACACACACACACTCCCTCTCTCTCACACACACACTCTTTCTCTCTCACACACTCTATCTCTCTTTCTCTCTCACACACTCTCTCTCTCTTTCTCTCTCACACACTCTCTCTCTCTTTCTCTCTCACAGACACACACACACACATTCTCTTTCTCTCTCACACACACACACTCTCTCTTACACACTCTGTCTCACACACACTCTTTCACTCACACACTCTCTCACACTCTCTCACACACACACACACACACACACACACACACACACACTCTCTCTCTCTTACACACACACCCTGTGTCACCCTAACGAAGCTGTGTAGATTCTTGTGTAAATATTTTCTGTGTTTACATGTAACACTGTAGATTATGTGGTAGTCTGTGTCCTGAACAATCATGTATGAAAGGTCATACCCCATATACACACAGCACAGAGCTGAAAGTGAAAGTAGTATAATACGCGTATAAGACTGACAGACAAACAGACCTAACAAACAAACTGCAGCAGAGAGACAGAGACACTTCACACTTCTAATAGAGGTATGTGCAACTGTAACTCTGTTCTTTACAGTAAAGACTTCATAAAGAGATAAATGTAATAGCATGTATAATGTACATTTAACATGTGTAATTAAATATGAAACAAAGTAATTAGTGTGATTTTTGAACTACAGAAAAAAACAAAACGACACACTACTATTAGTCCAAAGATGTGTTTGACCAACAATATACATTTTATAAATACAATGTGTATTAATTACTGCAGCTCTGAAATAAAAAGGACAACATAAAAAAGAAAGCAAAATAATTAGAAGAAAATTAAGAAAATCCAGAGTGATTGTGCAGCTTAAACTTGTTGCTAGGCAATTGCTGGCCAGTTGCTATGGTATGAGGGTCTGCAAAAAATCTGTAAAATAACCTGAAAAGTACGTTTCCTGAAGAAAATGTAATGTGATTGCTTAAGCTTAAACTTATTGCTAGGCAGTTGCAGAGGTATCCCAGGTGGTTACTAAGGTGTTCCTAGGTGGTTGCTATGGTATCACAGGGGGTTGCTATCATATTGCATGGCGGTTGCTATGATGTATAAAGTGGTTGTTAATGTGTTGCTAGGCAGTTGCTGAGGTATCCGATGTGGTTGCTATGGTGTTGATAGGCAGTCTCATCTTATACCAAGTGATTGCTAGGCAATTGCTGTGGAATCCAGCATTGTTGCTAAGGTGTTAACAGGTGGTTGCTATGGTGTCCCAGGTGGTTGCTATGGTGTTGCCATTCCCAGTTAGACTAAACATTCCAGAGTTGGGATTGTGTTGATATCAAGAAAACTGCTGAACGAGTTAGTGGACAAAAATGTGTACCAAGAAGAAAAACGCGAAAAAGAGTTGACGCATATATTGTTGGATAAGAATGGTGTTGTGCAATTATCTGGCATTGTTTTCTTTTTACTGTGCGTACCAGAGAACTTGAATTTGGGGAACTGAGTGGATGGAACTCTAATTCTCCCTGCGTGTGCTGCTATGTTCAGTATGCACACGTACGTCTGGAGAATCAATCAAAATATCAGAAGTAACTCAATAATCCTAAAGATGCAACTTCCTCCAGCTCATTCTGAGGGATCCCCAGTCGTTCCCAGGTCAGATTGGAGATATAGTCCCTTTTGGGACGACCTCTGGGTCTCGTCCCAGTTGCCTGTGCCCAGTAAATGTCCAATGGGAGTCACCCAGGGGGCATCCGAATCAGACCCCTGAACCACCTCCGCTGTCTCCTTTCAATGTGGAGGAGTAGTGGCTCTACTTTCAGCTCCTCCCAGATGCTTGAGCTCCTCACCCTATCAAGTAAAGTGTAGCCTGCCAGCCTGGGAAGAAAGGTCATTTTTGCTGCATGTAAATGTGATCTCATTCAGTCATTATGTAACAATTATGACCACAGGTGAGGGTAGGTATGTAAACCGACCGGTAAACAGAGAGACTCAGCTCCCTCTTCACCACTACAGTCCGGTACAGCGACTGCGTTACTGGTGCTCCCTGGCCCAGCCTGCAGCCGATCTCACAATCCCTCTTCCCATCACTCGTGACTCCTTCATCTGGAGCAGATCCTCTCCCTTACCCAGAAGCGGCATGGCAGCCTTTTCCATGCAAGGACCACGGACTCAGGCTTGAACGTGCTGATTCACGTACTTGCCGTTTTACACTCACCTGCAAACCGTTCCAGTGCGCGCTGGAGGCTTACAAAAGGACATAATCTGCAAAAAGCAGAGACCACCTTATGATCCACACGCACACATAACGCCCCCCTGACTCTAGCTACGCCTTGACAACTCGTCCATGAATATCACAAACAGGAATGGAGACAAGGCACCACCTCGGTGAAGTGAATAAATGAGCTTGACTTAATACAGTGTATATGGACACAGCTCTAACTCCGGAGACAGAGACTGAAGTGGCACTTCATACTCCTGGAAAACCTCCCACAGAATATCTTGGGGAACATGGTCATAAGCTTTGTCTAAGTCTATAAAACACATGTAGACTGTATCCACATTCTCAGAGAGGAAGGAAGAGCAAATGCTCTTGTTTTGTGAGGGGTGTTTTACCATATTTATGTTTTTTACATTTAAACTTTGCTGGATGTTTAACGTAACACCTAAGTTGAGTATTATACAATCTGTATTTATAATATGTTCCCAGGGGCTTTAAGAATGCTTTTTATCAAAACATAGAATAGTAATATCACACATTTGGAATGAATTAACATTTTTTTCTTTACTTGCATAGGTTCAAACATGGGATCATCTTCTTCCAAACATGGTGAGTTTTGTTATTCACATTTGCATTCCAATGCCTTTAATTTAGTATAAAATCTAAGTTTACAGTTTTAGTGTCGTCAAGTGTTTCCTAAGTTCTGCTGACAATATTGATAGAGCTTCCCCACAGTATTCTGTCTTCTGTTTGGGTCTTCATACTTTTAATGGCTTGTTCAAAATTCCACCATTATCACCTCGTTGCTGGTGATTCTCATTCTCTTTTACCTTCAACTGTTCCAAACATAATGGTCTTTCCTAGTGAATTTCTTTTTTTCTTCAGAATATGTCCAAACTAAGACCTTTTGTTTGGTTATCTGGGTGGTGAGGCTTGATTCAGTTGAGATTCCATTTTTCTTCCTAGCCATCCAGAACTTCATCACAAACAAAGCTTTGTTTGTAGAGACAAATAACTGCATTTGAAGATATTTTCAAGCTTATTCCTTGTTCCACCAAGTGCCAGTCTGTGTCATTTTTCGTAAGTGCTGCATCCTTTTTTGAAATTAGTAGTAGAAATAATAAGAGCATTAGTAGTAATATTTTTAGTATTGAAGGTTATCGACGCTTCATCCACCAATTGTCAATCCTCCAGTCCTTTTTCTATAACTCCATCACCTGCATACAGGTTGAACAGTAGTGGCGACAGTGGGCAGCTTTAGAAATGACCAAGTCCGATAGAGGGCCTTAGTTTGCCAACCTGTATTCAAACATATAATGTGGGAGAAGTATGCTGACAAGGCATTCATCTTTAGGCATGTCCACTTTTAAGTGCCAGTTTGGCTATGCTCCAACCATGGAGAGACCCGCTCCTGTCTTTCATCTGCTGTAATTCAGACTCACAAAGCAGTAACGGGTATCAAAATGGTACTCATTCCTCTTTCTACGCAGATCAACCTCACCTTCCTCATGTTTCACCTGAAGTCTATACTGTGTAGCACAAGGACCACAGGCCTCCCGGCTCCACTCTCGACATCTCTTTTCTTGAGTCGTGAATCTTTTTCTTGAATAAAATAATTTCAGAGAGAAAGAAAAGGTCATAGCTACTGTGTGTGCATTTCTGTTGTCCCTTCTACTCCTTATATCTGTGAAGAAGACCCTGTTTCCTTTGGTTTCCTTTGCACTGCCCTTTGTTCTCTCTCATGATTCTCTTTTGCAATGCATCTTTGTTTACATTTGTTCATTTCGTGTTCGTGAGCTCTGCACTTGGGTCCAGCTTTCCTTAACACTCAGTTTACAGTGGTCACTTACACCAAGAGTTTTCAGTTCAAATCCACTTCTGGATGAGATACCACATTACAGTATGTAGTCCTCTCTCGCCAAAAGGCACTCATCTGCTGCCTCCACAACTTGTTGCTGGTTCCCTGGGATATACAGTCGGGCACCTTTTGAACTGCTGCTGAGTCTGCATTAGTACCCAGCATCTGCTGGATCGACAGGGAATTAATTCCTAAAGAGAGAACCAGGATGCCTGCTCGACACATTTTAGACCCCAGCATCATCTGTGCCTTCTAGCATTGAGCTGCTGGTGAGGGGACACTGGGAGCCACATCAAGGGGGAGGGATAAGAAGAGTGACAAGATCTTGTACCAACACCAGAAGGAGGCAGATGGTACCCTCCTAATCTCGATCAGGGCAATTCTGAACACCTAGATAAGTCCTATCCCCTCTGATTCGGATGTGCCACTAGGTGATTTCTTGTTTGAGTATTCCTTTTTAAAAACCTGCCCTTCTTAGTTTATTTTCTGTGGTTTCAATTCAAGCTGGTCTTTAAGTTCTTCACTTGGGTCTTTTGCACCATCACCTCTGTGGTTTGAGACCTAGGTTCCATTCCCACTCACAACCAGCCCCTCACCCCTCATTACAGTATTAACTTTGCCGTGTTTGATATCTCTTGTCCACTATGTGTGTTATGTGGTCCACCATAATAAGACTGCCATTTTTGCTGTATAATAAACTCTTCTCCCACGTTTAAGCAGAATTTGTCACAGTTTTGGCTGACAAACAAGTAAAAACTGGAGGAGAAATCATTCTTCGCTGTGAGGCCAACTCAGAGAACTTAACAGCAACTTGGGAGAAGGATGGCATCATATTAACTCGTGTGAACGGAAAACACATAATGAAGAAAAATGGAACATATTTTGAGATGACAATCAAAAACACTGAGGAAGGAGATGAGGGGATGTACACCATAAACCTGACAAACAAATCTGGTAGCATATCCTGCTCTGCCAGGGTCACTGTTGGTATGTAAGTTATCTGTAAATGAGTGATTAAAGGATTTATTCACACCCTACATTTACACCCTACAGCACAAGATACTATTATTTTTTGACAAATATATGAGGGAAAACTCATATAAAAAAAAAAGAATTAAAGAAAGAATGTTTCAGCAAAGCACAACTGAACACACAATTTTCTACTAAACCTGAATTGGTTTAACTGTTACAGTTTATGGTGCATAACTGCACAAGTCAAAGTTCTTTTTAAAGGACACAGTGTTTTGATTGATCCTTCAATAACTCTTGCATTTCTTACAGAACTCAGTGAATGGAGGACGGTACAGTGGAAGTAAGTCCTTTAATATAATGTGATGTGATCGATAACAAAGCCAGGGCAACACACATTTTTGCCATTTATTCTTAATAAATAAGTTCATTTGTATATATTAGGCCTGTACAGGCTCTGTCATGTGTATATATATGTCATCTATCACAACAGCACTGTCATCATTTTCGACCCAGATAAATGTCTAGGAGTGTTTTTTGACGAGAGTCTGGCGAATTGTAACATAGATTTGATAGCAGCATAGAATGTGTATGCAGCATTATGCGTATGCATGTGTGCACATGCTGGTGTTTAGTCTTGCGTAACAATGGATCCGCAAAGGAAATGAGACCAGGTTGGCATACGAGCAAGAATAGCAGCGCAGGAAACAGTAAGCCAGCAATGGGAATCCAGCCATGGTCCAAGCAGCTGCTATTTTCAGTCTCCTTTCCAGCTGCAGCAGTGGTTGACTCATGGCAACGGTGTTTTCAATTGCATGTTTAAGATACACACTGGCTGAGTTTCTAGTCTAGTTGTCATCTCTCTCTATTTGTAAAGCATCTTGTTTCCTTGTCCACAAATACTCAGATTCTTTGAGGATAGCAGGGCTGTATATTCAGCTCCGATTTCTTTTTAACCTGGTAGGTAAGAGACCCATAAAGGCACAGTGAGCAGGACTGAACTGCTAAATAGTGTATGACCACCTTGCAGTGAATCAAATCTTGATTGATATCTCAATCTGGCCAGCACTGGAGGTGCAAGAGATCAGTATCATCTTCCGGAACCCTTACCTGACAGTACATACTTTCTATGTCTGCCATAATGGCAACTGGCTAAAGCAAGTGACCACTCCAATAAAAAATTGAAAGGTCTGGCCCTTGCAAATGCTTGCTGTTCAGTGACACCTCTTGAAAGTTAGCAGCACCGTCAAAAAATTTGGGGGTTGGCAGGGGCTCCTCACAAGTGTCACTAAAGAACCCTCCGAGCTGCCAAAAACGAGGGGGAATGCCCTTCACATGAAACAGAAACGACTGTGTACTCTGTAGGTTACCCCTTCATACGATAAATTATCATGATGTATTCTCTAGAACAATACAATTTGATAATGTGTCTTAATAAGTGCCCTTCTAGTGGAGAAAACTTTGATGTGGCACTATGTACAGTGGTGTGAAAAAGTGTTTGCCCCCTTCATGATTTCTTATTTT
>JAVGWN010001421.1:0-12424 GCA_034552555.1 Semaprochilodus insignis | reverse complement strand
AGAGAGAGAGAGAAAGACCTCAGAGAGAGAGACCTCAGAGAAAGAGAGAGAGAGAAAGAGAGAGAGAGACCTCAGACAGAGAGATAAAGACCTCAGAGAGAGAGAGAGAGAGAGCTGCCCTCAGAGTAGCTTCTTACAAATCCATGAAGTTACAGAATAATATCATCATATTAGAATCATTTTACACACGGATCTCCTTCAGAATCAGTTTAATGGACTTGAAAAACTTTAATGGACTAAACGTTTGAATGGTATGTACGTCCCTGAAAACTAAATAAAGAAATAAATAACATACATGGATAGAATCAGAATCAGAATCAGGCTTTATTTGCCAGGTATGTTCACACATACAAGGAGTAACAACATTACACACAGTACAAACACACACACTGACACACACACACACACACACTCACACAATACAGGCTTAACTGAGAGATTTCCATAATGCAAGTGGTTTGGAGCTACTTTTAAGTTTCTAGAAAAAAAGAAAAAAAAACCACTAAGAAAAAACGATTGATCTCTTTCAGTTTAACCTTGAAAAAGCATCAGTCCTGCATTCACGGCTGCCGTGGCGCTGAAGTGCATCGCATTCAGGCCCAAATAAATGCGGTGTTAAAGAGCCAATCAGCCGGGCGCTCACCTTGAAGAAGGTGGTGAATGGCGGAAAGCGTCTAATTTCCTCTCTCTGCCTTAATTAACCTCCAGCTCCGAGAAGTTTCGCAGGAGAGCTTCCAGAAGTCAACCGCTTCTATTCATCCAGTAAGAGTCTCTCAGGCTTCTTCTCTTTCTAAAGAGACAGTGCAGTTCTGCCTCAGCTTTCTCCCAGCAGGAGGCTTCTCGCTCTCTCTCTGCCTCTCTCGCAGCTGCAGTGTTTTTCCCTCCCTCCGTTTGTTAACTCATCCTGTTGACACACACACACACACAGGCGCCCGCACACACACTCGTGCGTCAGGAGCGGAGAACAGCAGGAGAACGCTGGTGTTGGAGAGTGGGTGGTAGGAGGAACTCAGGGGAGCTTTTATGAAAAGGCCCGACAAAAACCTGCACGGCGGTCGATGCGTACAGACGCACTCGACACGCAGCTGCCCTCATTCACCGCCGATACAATGCCTTCCAAATAAAAGGGGAAAAAAAGAGGATTATATAATGCAAACTTTACTAGTGACATTTGCCGTTTAGCTGTTTTTGTAGTGAGTAAAGTTCAGCAAGCAAATATGTGCTCCAACAAACCAGAGGATAGTTTTCCAGCACTCTGAGGGACTTGAAGGACTGAGCATCATGTGGCAGTTTCAGACTCAAATCAGGCAGATCCTGCCTCATACTATGTATGAAACTGGTGCACGGAAGAAACTGGATCATGGGCACGGAGAAATACATCCTCTTCCTGATAGATAAACCCATTTGATGCTCTCAGGTCTACAAGTCATGAACACAGTCTCCGAGTGGTCAACAAGTCAGCAACACAGCCTCCGATTGGTCAAAAAGTCAGGAACAGTCTTTGACTGATCAACAAGTCAGGAACACAGCCTTTGATTGGTCGACAAGTCAGGAACACAGTCTCCGAATGGTCAACAAGTCAGCAACACATCCTCTGGTTGGTCAACAAGTCAGGAACACAGCCTCCGATTGGTCAACAAGTCAGGAACACAGCCTCCGATTGGTCAAAAAGTCAGGAACAGTCTTTGATTGATCAACAAGTCAGGAACACAGTCTTTAACTGGTCAACAAGTCAGAAACACAGCCTCCGAATGGTCGACAAGTCAGGAACACAGCCTCTGATTGATTGACAAGTCAGGAATACAGTCTTTGATTGATCAATAAGTCAGGAACACAGTCTCTTATTGATCAACAATTCAGGAAGACAGCCTCTGATTGGTCAACAAGTCAGGAACACAATCTTTGATTGGTCAAGAAGTCAAGAAGACAGCCTCTAAAGGGTCAACCAGCCTCAACCCAAGGTGTCAATGGAAAGCTAACAGCCATTCTACCAACACTCACTCTTCTCAACATGGAGAAATGGATTAACAGAAGACACAGGGTATTGGATTCATAATTCTACTTGAACAGCCACACATCCTTTCAGACCCATAGTTGTCTTCTCGCATTGGAAGGATGGACAGAAGCACCTGTGGATGTCCTCAGACCTGAAGAAAGGGTGGAGCTTGATGTTTCCCCCTCTCTTAAAGATGAAAGCTCTAAGTGCTGTTTTTTTTCTGATGGGGACAGCGCTGGTTGTCTACCAGGTCTTCCAGGTGGTTATTATGAATCCCATTTTCTCAGTAGCTTTTAATGATTTTCTGAACATCTTTCCCCTCCATTATGCAAGGGGATATTTTGTGTCTAATCTCCTGAAGCTAAACAAATGAAAGGTGGTCTCTAATGTAAGAAGATTTGATTATACTTGAATTAATGGACCATTTCTTTTTGTTGGATTCATCACGGAAAGGGCAGCTGTCAGTTTTCAATAGTGTGGAAACGCAATGAATGCGACATTACAAACCCCCAAACCTTCCAATACACTCTGCCCAACAGTCTGCACTTTTGTTTGTCTGCTTATGTTCCTGTAGTAACCCTCTAGACCTCTTCAGTTCTGGGTTTATTGGATGCAGATGTCATTAAAGAACACCCTGCACGGGGCCCTCCAGCGGTCCGTTTCAATTCAGCACAATACAAGGAGAAGGCCACCACAGCTCTGAGCAGGAGAAGGATGGTCTATAAATGAATGGAGCCCAATAGAGAGGGAGAAAGACTGAGGACTGTTTGATAATGAGGCATGAGGAATGATCTGGATGGACATTGCTCTCTGCTGAACTCTTTCAGGGCGCCCCCCTCTCTCTCTCTCTCTCTCTCTCTCTTTGCTAGACTCTGCCAGTCTCTCACGTCTAATTGAATGCCTCTCCTGATAAATGGGTTGTTGAAGCTACACCTGCAATGCACCATTACGCTCTCTCAGCCCACATCCGCCAGCCACTCTGTGTGAGTGTGTGTTGGGGTGCTGAGGAGGTGGTGGGGGTTTGGGGGTTGCGGTTCTTTGTGTGTATTTGGCCATCTATTATGGAAACATGTTATTTATTACCGATCCAAGTGTGGTCATGGCACTGTTTTGGTGCTTGATCTGGGCTCATGGATATGGACGTGAGATGCAATGTGGAAAAGTCATTAAACCAGATGAGTTATGAAAATGGAGTTATGAAACAACTCCATGAAATTTGGGAGTCTGTATAATTGGGGGTCTGGCCTTCTGGCTCCAGAAAGAAGCCACCCAGAACTCCAGCCTAAGTTTTCAGAGTTGTCCACTCTCCCTAAATCAGTTTTTCATCAGAAGCTCACTGGACAAAAAATGAGTCACCTTTGCACAGGTTTCAGGTGGTAGTAACTTCAGGCTCCTGCAGATGGTGCTGCACGAGGATGATGGGGCAATAAATACCAGTGGGGTGTGAGTAGATTGAGAACAGGTGCTACAGTGCAGTGAATGGCTCACTACATGTGTGGAAAATAGCTCCAAAGCAGATGTTAATGATTGACTAAAAGGAGTGACTGCATTTGGGCGTGCCAAAGACCATAGTGTCAAGGAAGTAGCTGAATTGTGCCAAGGAAGGCATCCACCAAATCTGGCCCAACTGCCCAATTCTTTGGTGCAAGAGTGTCTGAACATTGATGTGGCCTACATCCAGAAACTTGTCCAGTGCATGCCACTGTCACGGTATCTTGACTTATGGGGTCATTATGTAATACATACATTGCTACATACATGTCACGAGCGAGCTACCAAACACATTCCATACTCCTATAGTATGTTCCCCAGCTTTGCCCGGTGATAGGACAAAACATATAGGCCTTGGAATAGGTCAGCTAACCACCGAACACAATAGGGTTGATATGAAAAACGCCACTCAGTCAAATATGGCTTAGACCCAGGGCTCGCCTGGGTGCTACAGCATAACGTCAGCAGCTCAGACGTCTGTATCTATGTTCGTTTGGAGGGCTGTATAAAGAAATGCTGGTTTTAACATGGAAAAATGTAGCTGGAGGCTTTTAGCCCCTTTTACTGTAACCTCACTGCCAGTTAGAGTAAATTTTAATCAGCCAGGCCGCCTGCAGACACCGCTGCACTGCTGATTAAAAATGGAAGACTTTTAAACGCACTAATCATTCATTCAATAGTTAAAGATTTTCTGTGCTGACTGAACCCCACCTCTCCCCCTCTCTCTCCCTCTCTCTCCTTCTTTCTCTCTCTCGATCTATCACTCAAATCACCTCTGTCCACTTGCTGTTGAGAACAATCACCGCTCCAACGACGTCTCCGATGATCCCTGACATGGCGAGGACCTTGCAGAAACATGCCACGGCTTGATTTAACACAGCTTTCTGAGCCACAAGACACCCCGTCTCCGGCCAGAAAAACACGGGGGCCTGGTCTGGGCTGCAACGGAGACGTGTTATCCATAATTGGGAGCCCATATTGAGCATATTCGCTGGCAAACTTTCCCTAATTAGATCTGGCTCTGGGCCCCGGCGAAAGGTTACTGAAGTGAAGGCAGTGTGTTTTTATAAGAGGCTTAGCCTGCGAAAGTGGGATATTTAATTCCCCGATTATTTATCCTCCGAGTTATTTAATTGGCCTGCGGCGACAGAAGCCTGGTGTGGTGATCCTGACCGGACCGGTGCTGCAGATGTGTTGACATTTCTATCCTGTGACGAGTGAGAAACAGATGGGACGGAGTTAGCAGGAAAAGTAAACACAGAGGAACCCAAAACAGCTCCAGGAGAGCGAGGCCGATGTACTGGACCAGGGTGGTTTGTGATTGAAACACTGCTACAAACAGATGTTTATGCCTCAATTTTCCAGCCTGTTGGGTTGCTCTGGGGCCCCTTACCTTCATTGTATACAGAAGTGGCAAACGTTAAACTGCTGAGACATTTCAGGGCTGTAAGTCACATCCGCTTTAAAGAAGCAGATGTGGACGTCTGGAGTCTGGGTCGGGTTAAGCTGCGGTTTGGGGTAGCGGTTTGTTGGGCTGTATGTGGCTGGCCTGTGTTTGTGGAAAGGCTATAGGACGCCTGGCCAGCCTAATTAGATCTGGCTCTGGGCCCTTGGCAAATGAAGTGAAGTGTAGGGCTATAGGTATGGATTTCATATCGATTTAGCCATCAAAATTAGCATTTATGCTGTACTTTCCAGAAAACATTAGCAGGGTGTTAAGGGGAATACCAGCTAGCCTGTGTCATTGGCTAAGAAAGGGCTTGGATAGCAGTAGGGTGAGGTTGTAGATATCCTGTTTATGGTAGCAGTGTAATCAAGTCTGGTATGTCTGGCAGTAGTAACAATATCAAGGCTATATTTGTTAATATATATACACATTTTATATACAGTATATTTAGGGGGTTTTTAGAGTTGGCTGGTTGCTCACTTGCCATAACTGCAATTCAATGGCAACAAAATGTTTGGTGTAAAACTTCTTGTCTGGAAATGGTCTTCTGTAGTGAGGGTTTGCAATCTTCTACACATTATTTGAGATCTTTCTCTTTTCCTATTTCATCTGCACTTTGAGAAATGATGAACAGTTCACTCTTTCCAACAAGTTTTTAGACAGCTATACCGCAGCACATTGTGAAGTTTTTCCTAGTTACTTCAGGCATACTTACTAGGCTATGAAGGACCAACTGGGTGAACCAGCTTGCATTAGCGCCACCCTGAGGCAGACCAGTGGTCCAGCTTTAGTTAGTTAGGAATATCAAAAAACAGAAACTTGTTGATTGTGTAGCTAAACAATGAGAACATAATGTCATAATATATGTATTATATATATGCTATCATGCTATATGATATCCTACATGTCATGCTGCTGACTCACAGCAATGAACGTCACGCTAACACGGTGCTAGCAAACAGCAGTTCATGGTAGTGCCAGTTTAGTGCTTTTATGCTGGTCTGCTGCTGAACTGTAGCATCCAAAACCTAATGTAGGCTGGCTTTGCTGGTGAGCACCTGTGCTGGTCTATGCTCTTTGCTAGCATGGTAGCTAACCTGGAGTAAGGTAACTGTTACCTGGCTTGTGTTTGGTAGCAGTAAGGTAAATGCTATAGCTAGCCTGTGTTTGACTGCAGTAAGGTATGTTTGATAAGAGTAGGTTATATGTTGGTAGCTGCCTTGGTAGCAGTAGGTTAAGGCCTGTAACTGGTCTGTGTTTCCCATGGGTTTGATATGGTAGCAGGTTTGGTAGCTAATGTGGTTGGTAACGGTAAGTCTCAGTTGCACTCAAACAACTACAACTCCATGCCGAGACGTCTGGCATGTTGCTTTAGTAAACATGTCGGCCCGACACCATACTGAGAGACACTACTTCTGTATGTGTAGCTCAATAAATATTGATCATATCAGTCTAAATTTATCATCATTTATTGATCCTGGTAACCTTTATCTTCCTTCCCAATAGCACTGCAATCCCACACCTCCTTCTGGGTGCAGCTGTTCTTTGGACGATGAGTGTATATCTAGTGTGCATGGTAGTTGAAAGCCATGCAAGTGTTTTAGCTAGTACTTGTTCGAAATGCCTGTTTGTAAGGTCTGTAGTTAGCCTGCATTAGCAGTAATGTATGTGTTGCAGCAGTACGGTTTGTAGGTAGCCTGTCTTTGGTATCAGCTAGTCATAGCAGCTTTCTGAAACAGCAGTAAGCCCGAGCACTAGGCTCAGGAGTGAAAGCGCAGTCTGAGTGGATGGATGCGTTTTTCATGTTCACCGCCGAGTCACGTGAAGCCGGAGTCACGACCCGTGAGTCGCTCTCTGCTGTACGATATGCAAATGCAATTACGGCGTCTTTATCTCTTCAAAGAGCCGAGGATGAGAGAGAGAGAGAGAGAGAGAGAGAGAGAGTGAGGGAGTGAGGGAGTGAGGGAGTGAGAGAGAGAGAGAGAGAGAGAGGCTGGCTTGACCTGCAGCGGATCCTCATCGTCTGTGCGAGGCTCGGGAGGAGAATACAAATGTTACTACATTAACCCGCTCCCACGGAGAAGTGACAGAGGAGAGAGGAGAAGAAAGGCCCAGAAGAAAGAGAGGCAGAATGAGGGAGAAACGGCTTGTCTTTGTAGTAAATCATATCGCCAATGAATGCTAATTTGGAGGAGGCGATAGAAGTGGTAATTGTTCTTTTCAGCTGTGGGGCTCCGGCTCTTTCTGCGGCCGCGCCTTTGATGGACTGCAGTGTCAGCGGTGCATTGTGGGAGCCAAATAACCCTCGCGCACTCCATTTTGTGGACGTTGTGTGCATGCACGTGCGTGCACGTGTGCGAGTGTGTTTTGCCCAACACCTGTAGGAGACAAATTGGTAATTAGATTCATACATCAAAGTTTGTCCACCTTTTCTCTTAGCTCGGTTTGGCTGCGAGACGACATATTGTGATAAATGAAAATATTTCTAAATATAATTTTTTTGCCTCTCATTTTAGCGTTTTTGTTGGTGTGACAGCATAATGCTGCATGCTCAATACAGTACTGCCAAAGTATGTGGACTCTTGACCAACACACCTGTGCTGTGCCGTCCTGAGCTTGTTGAGCATCCTACTCCAGAACCATTGGCACTGAAATGGAGTCCCCCTCATCGCCTCTTTGAGGGTATGCCAGCCTCCATTTGTCTGGGAAATCTTTCAACAAGATTTTGGAGTGTGTCTGTGGGAATCTGTCCATTTAGTCTAAAGAGCATTTGTGGAGTCAGGCACTGATGTTGGACGAGAAGGCCTGGAATGCAATCAAAATTCCGGTTCATCCCAAAAATGTGTTCAGTGGGGTTGAGGTCAGGGGCTCCATGCACCGGCCACTGAAGTTCCTCCACACCAAACCATGTCTGTATGGATCTGGCTTTGTGCACAGGTGCACAGTCATGCTGGAATGGGCCTTTCCTAAACTGCTGCCACAAAGTTGGAATCATATAACTGTCCAAAATGTCTTTGTATGCTGTAGCATTAGCATCACCCTTGGAACTAAGGGTCTGAGTCCAAACCCAGCCCCCAGACAGTTATCCCCCCTCCACCAAACTTGTTGGCACCATGCATTCTGGTAGGTAGCGTTCTCCTGTATTCATCCATCAATGCCAGACTCATCCATCAGACTGCCAGAGAGTGAAGTCTGATTCCTCACTCCAGTGAACACATTTCCACTGCTCCAGAGTCCAGTGGCAATGTGCTTTACACCCCTCCAGCAGACACTTGGCATTGAACACGGTGATCTTAGGCGTGTGTGCAGCTTCTCAGCCATGGGAACCCATTTCATGAAACATCTGATGCACAGTTCTTGTGCTGATGTAGCTTCCAGAGAAGAAATTGAAGGGATGTAAAGCTTGAGGGCTGGGGCAGTGAAACGAGTTGAAGTGGAAGTAGTCATCTTGTATCGGAACCTGACCTCACTAATGCTCTTATGGCTAAATGCAATCAGATCCTTACAGCAATGTTCCAACATTTAATGTAAGGCTTTCCCAGAAGAGTAGAGCATGGAGCAAACATTGTGGATGAGCAGGTGTCTACAAACCTTTGGACACATAGGATACATGCACGCATCAACCTTTCCATGCAAACACTGATCTCTGATTCTCTGAATGTTTCTTCTCATGTACATCTCTGGAAATAAATAAGAGCCCACTCCAGTTTCTCCTTAAATCAGCATCTCCACATGTACAGCAGGTTCTCAGTGAGTGAGTGGTTTCGAGCGGTGGCTGGGGTGAATGCACAGCGAGCATGGTTCTAAAAACAGGCTTCTGGAGGGTCATTAGTGATTTTCTAAATAAACAGATCTAAATACAATATTTGATCTGGAATTTGGGAGACGTGTTTCCAGTAGTGTATAGAATAAAACAGAACTGCTCATTTTGGAAAAACATAAACCCAGAAACTGTACAACTAGAGAAACTGATCATTTTGAGGTGGTCTCTTCAATTTTTCCAGAGCTGTATTTCCCCATGTATTCCTGAAGCACCTCTGTGGTTTCTAGTACTTGCAGAGCATCCCAGAGCTGCTTATGAGGTTGTTCGCCCTTGATGGAGTTGCTCCGTGATATGGAACATATCGTACCAAATAGTGTTTTTCTTTCCTCTGCAGTGACTCATACCTAAAAGTAGTAGTCCTATATGGCATTTAAACGCTCCCTGTGAGTACAGACATCAGAGGAGGTGCGTTAGAAGCCTTTCCTTTCTCTTCTCTCTCTGTTCTACCAATGATAACAGTCTAGATTACTCACTCACTGCTGAGTCAATGCCCGTTAGAAAGGATCTCAAAAATGCTCTGGTATGGGCAAAATGCTGCAGCTCTCGGCCAGACTTTGTTGATCTGTACGTTGGACGCAAATGACACTCTGATCTGATCTGTCTAGAAGACCTCGTAAACTCTTTTTTCCCCTTTTCTTCATTTTAAAATACCACCTTTGGCATGCATTACTCATCTCACAGTAGACTTGCCTAGGTATTTGCAGTATTTATGAGCTATTTAAAATGATGAAATGAGCCATTAAGAACTGAAAACAAAGTCACATGCCTTTCATATTTCATATGCATGTTGCCCATGAGCGACCGCAAAACAATGTAGACCATTGAAAAGAGCACACCTGAATAAACGAGTACATTCAATAAGAAATGAGATATAAATAGCGAACGAAATGTTGAGGAATTCTTCAGCGAAATCTTCATTCACTTTGGAGAGATAGAGGCTTAAGAAGTGTCCATGGCCTTAATGGAAGCCAACAATGTGCACCATGTGCAACGGAATCCACCGTCTGGCTGGCAGGTGTCTATGTTGGCTCCCAATGCACCTGAGCCATTGAGAACATTGGACAATTACTACAGGTGTATTAATGGAGAAGAAGGTGCTTCAAAACACGTGGTCGGTCTGGAAAACCCCTCAGTTCTGACTTGAGAAACATTGTTCTAGAGGATGTTCTGAGATGAGCCACAGATGAGCTCAACTTCTCCAGCTGTCCTGAGGTGTTGGAGAGCACCGTCAGGCTGGAATTTCGGAGGTGCTTTAAATTACTCCACTATCTGTGGGAATTAAACCTTCTAATGGCGTAGGAGGCCTCCACCGGGCCAGCGGTCATTTGTTGCTGTCACAGACTCGTCTGAGTAGGAGCTGGAGGTCAGGGAGGCTCCGGGAACGGCCTGGTGTGAAGTCAGGAATGAATCCGCCGTCACTCCCCCAGGCTCTGCTCGGTGTCACAATGACATGAAGAACGCAGCCCCAGAAACCTTCAGACTGGCCTCGGCTCAAACGCAGCCCACTCGTTACCCCGGGTTCACCCAGGGAGGCTCGCGGGAACCATTTTTTACCGCTCAGCTTAATCCTCCCAGTTTGTTTTCTTTGAAGCCAGGCTCAGGCTATGGGAAGACAGATCCGCGCTAGCACTCGCAGCCTCGGACCCTCCCTTCAGCTAACAGCCAAACTGGGCCCGACGTCTGATTTCAACCTGCCAAAACCGTGACCCACAATCCAGGCATGCAGCTCACTCACACGCTCACACAGATGGGCTTCTTTTAACCGGAGGAATGTTAGCCACGGGATAAATAAATGGCTATTACGGAAAGCTAGTGGATACGAGGGCCGGCCAAACTGTTAGCGGCTAAACTGCCCAGGATGGGATGTCGTCTTCATCCGCCATCCACCATTCACAAGCATCTCTAATGAAACCCCCTCCGAAAAAAGTCCCTTTCAGGAGGAACGGATTGAGAGCGGTTGCTAGGAGACCCCTTGATGAATGGCGTGTAGCTTTAGCGCGTTAGCGGATGCGGCCGTAGCCGCTAGGTAGTGAAGGGATTTGAGGAGATTTAAGCAGGAGAGGGAGAGGGAGGCTGCGGAAGCGATAAGAAGGAAGGAAGGAAAGGGGGAAAAAAGCAAAACTGGTCTTAACACAGAGAAGAACAGGGCTGCAGCTAAAGCTAAAGCATGTCTACCCAATTCATCCCCGCAAACTAGCGCAGACGTGTTTGCTTTACTCGCAGCATGCGTGCGCGGCGGACGGGGCTCGGCTGCCTCCTCATTCAAAGCGCGTACATCAAACTTCCAAAGCCGTAAAATAATTAGAGGCGTGCAGGGGGATTTGAGGGGCCCTTACAGTGGGGCCGGCGCTCAAAGGCGAGCGGAGCCTCTTCTGTTAGTCTACGTCTTAAGCTTAGTGACTAATTCACTTGGCACTAGAGAGATACAAGGAGGGGGAAGAAAAAGAGAGAAAGAGAGAGAGAGAGAAAGAGAGGGAAAGAGAGAGAGAACTGAGCAGCGAGGGAGTTAAGTACAAAGCAAAATCACCTTAATACGTTCCCATTAATGTACACAGCTGCTTGCGAGGCTGTGTTCAGAGCTTTGAGCGCCACTTTGTTCTTTCTGGCAGGCAGTATGAAAGCCGTGCGAAATCACTGTCGATCTAATCACCCCGCAGATTGCATTAACATTTGTCCGCTCATAATTACAGGCGAATTTTATCGTATGAATCAGCAAGTCCGTTCGTGCGAGGAGGGAGCTTTCTGAAATGTACATCGGGGGCCGTGAATGATTGCCGGGGTGCTGATGGTGCATTATGGGACGGGTCGCTGAGGAGGCATGTGCGTCAGGCGCTCACGGATGTTGAGATAAAGCGGCAAATGCCACTGAACTCGCCCCGACATGCTTTTCTAATGTATGTGGTGGTGACAGAGGAGAATATCGTGGCACATTTTATAGAGAGCCTGGCCATTATTGCTTCGTTTCACATCTGGGGTGACTTCTGAACCCCTGACAATCCCGGTGGCCACAATTAATGCCCTATAATAGAGTTTACCATTCTATCTCCATCTTGACATTACTTGAGAATACCAGCTACCCCCACAGAGCCTCTACACTACACTGTGTCCACTCACAGTAGAGGTGGAGGTGGAGTGACCACGCCTTCTGGACGTGTGACAACAAGCCATTCATCTTGGTGCGGGGCACGGTGCTTACACACACAGGTTCGTTGGTCGTCTCCACCAAGACAAAAGCGGGACTCGTCACTGAAGATGACCCACTGCCATTCTGAGTCACTCCATGACAGTCTGGCACGACACCATTGCAGTCTTTGGTGATGTTGACGTGGTGTTAAGGACAGTCGTCGTAACGGTCTGCGTGCATGTAGTCCTGCGTGGTGCAGCCGTCTGCCAATGGTGCTGCACTAACAGGATGACTCATGGAGGACATCACTGCTTGCTGATGCATTACACTTATTGAGTTGCTGTACACCAACACGCTACTTACAGTACACTAACGCATCACACTTACTGAGTTACCGTACACCAACACACTACTTACAGCACACTAACGCATCACACTTACTGAGTTACCGTACACCGACACGCTACTAACAGTACACTAACGCATCACACTTACGGAGTTACCGTACACCGACACACTACTTACAGCACACTAACGCATCAC
>JAVGWN010001420.1:0-12425 GCA_034552555.1 Semaprochilodus insignis | reverse complement strand
GGTCACCATGTGTACAACGCTAATGTAGCCATTTTGCTGATTATCCAAAACCACCAGTGAGTTACTGTAACATCAGAAACAATAACAGCTTATTAACTTATTAATAATATTAAAAATAGCTCATTAATATTGCTCATCAGTCACAAATCTGACACCTTATTCCACTTTTCTCAGTGCAGCAAAGCAGCGCGGGAGGTGCTCAGTGCACGCTAACGTGGACAGAAGTATGTGCTACTCACGGGAAGCCCTGGGAGTTTTTCTGCAAGGAGCACAAGGCCTCCCTCTGCAGCTCCTGCCTGGAGGAGCACAAAACCCACCAGTACCAGCTGCTGGAGGACGCTAGAGCTGCTAGCATGGACATCCTTAAACGAAGCATCAGGAAACTGGAGGATTCACAGAAGCTAATGCAGGCCAACGTGGAGTGGCTGCAGGCTGCTAGCTCGCGGCTCGCTAGTGATCGCACTAAGCTGAGGGAGCAGGTCATGCAGCTGTTCAGTGACATACAGGAGACTCTCGATGTTGAAAAGGAGACAGTTTTAGCTCTAGTGGACCATGAGAAGGAAACATCTCACACACTTTTAGAGTCACGCGTCAGGGAGGTGGGGAAGAGGAGGGAGGAGTTCGCTAGGCTAATCGTGGAGGCTAAAGGGCTGGCGGATAAAGAGATATCCAGCAAAGACTTCATGGAGCGTTTCGAGTGGGTGCTGGACAGGATGCTAAGCGCTAATAATAACAATAATGTCCCCCTGTGCCGTGTGGAGAAGCGGGAGCTGGACAGGACTGTCATTGGTCAGCTAAAGCGAGACGGTCAAGCCGCAGTTAGGAATGTTAGCAAAGGGATCCGTGATAAACTACGGCAAGGGAAAGGCGCGCTAATGGAGCCTCCGCGGTTTACACCCCAAAAAACCATCAGCTCCATCACTCCGAGTCCCCCTGTCCCACCAAAACCAGCTCCGAAACCTCCCACCCGTTTCACCTTGGACCCAAACACGGCCCACAGTAACATTAGCATATCTGATGACCTTCTGTCTGCCCAGTGGGTGGCCAGTCCCGTGCCCCGTCCGGCTCATCCAGAGCGTTTCCGGCTGCACCCGCAGGTGCTGTGTGCTCAGGGCCTGTCCAGAGGAGAGCATACCTGGCAGGTGGAGGTGGCCGGGACCCGCAGGTGGGAGGTTGGGGTCACCTGTAAGAGCCGTGACCAGGCCTGGGTGGACTCCTGCATTAGCTGGGCTCTGCGCTGGGACGGCCGCCAGCTCCAGGCTTTCGAGGGACACAAGCGTTACTTTAGCCCCAAACTCGGCACCATAAAGGAGGCCCCGTCGCTCATACAGGTCCACCTGGACTGTGGGCAGAAAACTCTGAGCTTCTTCACTCCAGATGAGGGCCTCCTGCACACGTTCGGCATGAAAGCCTCAGGACCCGTCTTTCCAGGCTTCTACCTGGAGGAAGCATTTGTGAAAATCAGGAAGCAGGACAATATCCAGAAACCAACATGATCTTCACAGTGACTGTTTTAAACCATCTGCTGTTTGTGGGGGTTTGGTGTGAGGTGGTTCAGATGTTCTTTACAGTGGTGGTGATGGGAACCAGGGTTCTTCATGTCTAGAACACACATATAGACCTTTAACTGACTATCTAAACCACCAGTGAACCTACACGTGTCTTCTGAGTGTATATGGAATGTTGATGATGGAAAATCTGGAAAACCTGGAAATAATCCGTTTCTCTGGGGGACTATTTGACCTCCCAGCGCCCTGCAGCATGTATCCCTCCACCATGAATGGAGTTTAAGGCTGAAATCTTCTCCACACTATCATAAACAGCGTCTCAGACATCAGGCAGCGTATTCAGAACCACCTCATGTAGGAACTTTCTGTGAGGGAGCTTTTAGAGGGGGACGTCTGGTTACCTTCACCACCACTGGGAACAGCTCTGACTACATAGCACCAAAAAGGGTTCTGCTGTCGTCACGACAGATGAACCCTTTTAAATTGCTACACTATATAGAACCATATATACCACCTTCTCCATCAATCTGAAGAACCATTCACAAAGATCTATAGAAGCATGAAAGAACATGGTTCTAAATAGAGCCATAGTCATCACTAAAGAACCCTCAAAGAACCAGTTTTTTAGAGGGGTATCGTAAACCAACGTCTCAGACATCAGGCAGCGTATTCAGAACCATCTCTTGTAGTAACTTTCTGTGAGGGAGCTTTTAGAGGTGGACGTCTGGTTACCTTCACCATCACTGTGAACCCCCCCCCCGCCACCGATAAGATGGACAGGGGCTACAGAAGGAAGGAATGTTATGGCTGTTCGGTGTATTTCAGATCTGGATCTGCACTACATGAGCAGCATTCTTTAGGTTTCGTTTCCCACCACATGACACAGTTTCGCTTTCCGTTCTGTCCGTATAAATTAGCGGCGCAAACCCAGGCGTGCGCGAACAGCTCCGCATCTCCCTGAAGCAGGAAGGCAAGTTGTGATCCGCTTTAACCGATTTTGCTGGAGGGGTGAGAGNGGGGGGGGGGGCTTTTAGCAGGGTTTGCATTCAGCAAAAGTGGGACAGTGTTTTTTGGGGGGGAGAATTCGGGAATTTCACCAGAGTGTTCCTAAAATTCGTATCTGTTGAGCTTTAGTGAGACACTGAAACACAGTCAGGCACTTTAGGTGTTTGTCTGTTTGCCATGTCCTGCTCTGTCTTTCTCTCTTCGTCCGGGGTCGACCTGAGGAGGACGGGTTCCCCCCTTGAGCCTGGTCCCTCTCGAGGGCTCTTCCTTTGATTCTAAGGGAGTTTTTCCTTGCCGCTGTTGCCTCTGGCTTGCTCACGGGGGGCTTGGACCTGGATCTCCTTCCCTACGTGTGTACATGGACAGAGCTAAGTATCTTTAAAATGGTAACTTCACAGGAGAGGGCAAAAAACCCTCTCCTGTAATGTTACCATTAATTTGAATGTAAGTCAATGGAACCAGACGTCTTTCCAAAGCAATTTTGGGCCATTTCTGTTGGTAATTCATTATGAAATTCCCACACAGTGTAAACAGCAGCTGCTGTGTTCAAATATTGCCTAAAAGTAAAAATGGACAAAAAAAAAAGGAGAGACATGTTTTTCATTGGACAGCGACAATTTAATATTCCTATGTTCAGCCAAAGAGAAAAGAAACTTAATATATAATTTTTATTCTTATTTTTATTCTAAAGGTATTAAGTTAGTATGTCATTTTAATTTAGTATGTAATTCTTAGGAATGTGTTTTTGAAAGTTGCCTCCCGCCTTTATCTGTATATTCAGATGCCAAGATAAAAAGTTTTGGCTCTAGAGAGGTTTGCACACCACCCTCCTACTGAAGCTTTGCTAACGCTAGCTCTTAAAAAAGTGGCGACCTTGTCAAGCCAAAGGACTGTAATATGCTGCTATCTGGCTCTTTAAAAACGACAGCAGAAGTTCTTTCTGTGTGTGTTCTAGACCTCATTAAAATCCCAAAACTTTATAAGGGAAGGTTTGGTGGAATCAGACTATGGACATGGCCACAATGATTTAGACGCCTGGTCAATACAAACAAACGCTGGATGATTAATGGTAGTTACATTTGACCGACTCCTGTTGCTCAATGAGTAATGCAGCACTGAAGCCTATTGGTGCAGATTTACATAACGTCTCACTTTTGCTGAATTCAAACAAACTAATATGTAGGCTGGTGAGATTTTTGTTCCTGGGTTCTGTGTGTTACATTCCAGTTGCTCATGTGTAAAACATAAACAGCTGTATTCATCTCACACCCTGTTTCTGTAAGCAGGACATTGACAGTTATGTATATTATGTGCTCAGTAATGTGAATTAAATATATACTGTAAGATACAATAAAATTAAATTGTCTTAATAACAGTTTTTAAACTCCAATGAATCCTCAAAACTCTACAGAATAAAATTCTGCCATCTAAGTGAGTAACAAGAGTTCTCCTGCAGTCCTCTCACGTGAAGCGAGGAGCCCACGGTTTGTCTTGACCCCCAACAGGCATGCCAAAGTATACTTTGTAGGCCTTGCACGTCTTAGCAGACGCTGGGCTGGGTTGCCAGGTAGTGCACTTATATATGTCTGTGTGTTGTTCTCTCTAGGTATCAGCACTGACCCTTGTTCGGGCAGTGTCTGAGCTCATGGCGAGTTTTAGACTCCTAACCTACTTATACTAGCTGGGGAACATTATCCAGCGGAACACTAAGCACGGTTGTAAGTCGCTCTGGGTAAGAGCGTCTGCTAAATGCTGTAAATGTAAATGCTTTCATGGGGTACTGTTCCACTCTGGTCTTGATAACTCGGACTGCTGGATGCTGCAGCCTCTTGATGCCCTCTAAACTACTTGTAGCTCTGAATCTGCTATCCACCCACTCAGCTGTTTAACACACCTGTATTTATACTGCTCTGTACACTACTGGACAGTCCCAGACAGTTCTAGATAGGTCTAAACAATTCACTGAAGTTCTAGAACATTCTGGACAGTGCTATAAACTTCTGGAGAGTTCCCAAAGTTCCAGAAGCTACTCAAAGTCTACTTAGCACTGAAGGTAGCGCAGGTGTTCTGGAGACTCTCGAAACATCATCGTCCTGAGCACAAAAGCAAAGTTTATGAGGACCAGTAGCGTTTGCTGTACATTTTAGGCCTGTAAGGAATCAAGAGAACACACTTCGTGCCCGGGAACAAAAACGAATGCCCCAGGATATCAGTAATACTGGATGTACGACCTGAATTCATCTTTGGTAAACTTTTTTACTGTTGTACTTTGAAGTGTCAAAACGTTGGGGACCATGGTGATCAATGAACTGAGGAGCTACATCGAGAGCAAGAAGCGCATCTTGAAGAATCACCCCTTCAGAGACAGCAAGCTGGTGATCGACGGATGCAATTTATACCACACCCTTTACTTTACGTCTCGTCTGGATCAAGTGCACGGAGGAGAATATGATGCTTTTGAAATAGAGGTCAGCAGTTTCTTCAGAAACCTCAGAGAGTGCAATATTAAGCCCTACGTGGTGCTCAACGGAGAGGGTGACCTCAGCGCTAAAACGTTTGACGCCCTGAAGAAAAAAGCTGAACTCAAGATTAAAAAGGCTCACGCCTTGTCCAGAGGATCTCCGCGGAACGTCCTGCCGATCCTCATAGAGAACATGTTCGTTCAGCTCCTCAGGAAGCTCGAGGTGCCGCTTGTTCAGTGTGCGGCCAAGGCCGACTGGGAGGCCGCAGCTCTGGCCAACGAGTGGAACTGTCCAGTTCTGTCCAACAGCACGGATTTCTACATATTCGACATCAAGGGAGGGTTCCTACCCCTTTATCGTTTCCAGTGGAAGAAGGTGACGTCGGCCAAAAAGTCAGACAAGAAACGTATTCCTGCCAAACTGTTTTTAGTTGATAACCTATGCGGCATGAATCGCATGAATAGGCTCCTTCTCCCTATTTTCGCTATCTTGGCCGACGACCACACCAACCTGGACAAAGGCTTGTTTCCGAATTGGGCGCAGTTCTCGGCTGGTGCTGAAGAGACCAGGAATGTCGATGGCTTGCTCAGGTGGCTGTCCCGCTTTCAGGGCCCAGTAGAGGCCATTTGTGCCCTTGTGGACTCCATCACAAACCCAGATGATTCAGCTGTTGTCATCAAAACCCTCACTGAAGGATTTCAGGCCTACAGGCTCGCTCCGAGCTCCATAGCCCAGTTCTTTGTAAGCGGAAAACCACAGAGCAGGTTTCTAGACCCTTTACAGAGTCTGCCGGAATGGACCCTCGAGCCCTTGGCCAAGGGCAAGCTCAACTTCTTGATCACTGAGGTCCTGGCGATGCAGAGGAACATTTTGAACTTTCCGGTCGAGGATTTTCGGCTTTGCAGCAGCAATCTGACCTCTCAGCCCATACGGCAGGCGATTTATGGGTTATTGCTGTGCACCAGGCAGAAAACCGGCAGTAGACACGGCACACCTGACGCGGAGGTCGAGGAGTACGACCGGCAGGGCCTGAGGCTAACCAGCTCCAAGGTTGCAGCTGTCCTACCAAGCCACAGCATTCAGAACCTTCACTTGGAGACACTATGGGAGGTAATACAGTTTGCGCCTTCATCACGGTTATGAAAATGACCGCGCTCAGACACCACTTCATCTCAGCCACCTATACTGTCGATGGCAACTGTATCAGAAACGTTCACCATCTAGGTGCACTTTGTAGGTCTACAGTTTCAGACTGCAGCTAATCAGCTAATAGTATCAGAAAGAGACCACCACAGGACCACCACTGACCTGTTGTTATTTGGAAGGTGAACCCGAGGAGATGTCTGGAAGAGGTGATGTCCAGGATGAGAGGGGTCAGCTTTAATTTTGCCAGCGCGCTTCATCACCCTACGGTTGCAGATGTCCAGTTGTGCGGGCAGATAAATCCAATGATCCACTATGCTTTTCTGAGCATACACTGGAGTTCGGCTTGTTCGTTGAGGTCAAGGAACCGAACCAGATGGTTATGGATGATGTGAGGATGGATTTGATGATTGCTGTGTAGAACTTGTTCAGGCTCTGCAGCTGCCTCAGGGAGAACGTTCATTGCTGTGCTTCCTTGGCTCTGGAGACCATGGTCCTCCTCCACTTCAGATCCCTGAATGTAGTAGTGGCCAGGAAACTGAGCAACTCCATCGTGCCACTGAAGTGGAGGGGGGGGGTTGCAGCAGAAGCCCATCAACATCTCTACAGTCTTTGCTTGTTTATGAAAATGACCACACTCAGATTTCTGTTTTTCTGTTTCTGCTATTTCTGGCCTGTCTGGCTTTTCCTAGCCAGACCTGCACAATCCACCGGCACATAGGATCCGGCACAGACAGCTGGGACAGCTTGACCTGCAGTAGCTTTGGCACTATGGCGCTGAATGCCAAAATGAATTCCACAAACAGAACATCAGGAGGTCCCCGAGATATGACGACGATCCAATAAAACAAGAGTTATATATATGAAGAACACAAGACCTCAAAAATCTACAAAACGATTTGGTGGTGCTCCAGCCAGCAATGACTCTACTGTCAAAAAAAAAGACCTTTGGTGAAGAACTAGAGGTGACTACCACAAACCAAGATGTGGAATGGACTTCCACTCTCGCTTCCAGCTGAAAATCCATCTGTTGGAAGCAGTTAAATAAGCCCTTATCTAGCACGTACTGAAACGTCTTGTACTGCACGAGACCTTGGGGTAATTCTGGACGACCAGCTCTTCTCTGTTACAGGTGTCTCGTCTAAAGATCATCAATACTTGATCCCTATCTCGAGCCATTCGAGCTTCAATCTGGGACTAACATTAAAAGACACATGGAAGACAATCATCAAGACCCTTCCGGAGGACAGGTGGTGGAAAGAACTGTCCAAACAGCAGCCAGATTTGAGTAAATACTCATTTGAGTCAGCATTCTGAAATATCTTGTGCTGCACTTAAGCAATACAACCTGTCACTACCTAAGACACGTCCTCCGAGTGGACAACCAAGCACAGTCAACTGTAAACCTACAGAGTGCACCTATATTGTAGGCGTTTCTGATAAAATGGCCAGTGAGTGCAGGTGGTAGGTGGACTTATGCTAATCTTGTACCTAAGACACCTGAAGCACTCAAGCAGGGCACATAGGTCAAGCTAATATGTGATGATAGTTAGACTAATCTTATGCTAAAGCATTGTTTGAGCTACTATACACGCTAACATGGCTAACATAGCATTACAGTTTCCCAGCGCAACTGCGTTAAGTCTGTTCTTCTATCTTCTAGACTCCATGGCATTTGCGGCTCCGGATGTTCTTGGACATTTTGGGTGCGTCTCAGGTACCTCACCGGCTCCTCGTCCTTCCCAGCCTGCAGCTAGCCGTCTACGTCACATGCTATTGGCTGAAGCATGCACAGCCTGAACCCAAACCAGAAATCTACTCGGCATTGTTGGTCGGCCTGGTGTATGGAGAACTCTCCAGAGATCCGATCACGGAGAAAGGTAAATACTGTGGTCCTACCTTCAGAACGGCAAATATAACCTTCCATCTATAAACCTCCATAAAGCCATAAAAGTAGGGTATTATATCAGTGAGCAAAGGTACCAAAACCGCATAACAGCACCACGTACGAGTTCGCAACCACGATAGCATTCCAAAACACAGCCATGACAGAGACCAGGAATTCTACTGAGGTAGTTTGTTGTAGGGAACAAAACAGGGTGAACTTACAAAGATCAGAAGGTCCGAGATGACCATGGAACCACAATGACGATTCTCAGGGGAGGGCGTGACAGTATGCTTGTGGGTGAAGCTCAGGTGAGCTCAGGTGGGGTGCTGGTGAAAATCTGTAGTAAATTGGATTTCCTAAAGTAAACATTCCAGAATCCGCTGCACCTGTCGATTGTGTTCCTGGAGCTCAGTGTTAAACTACAGAAATCCGAATATGATCAGATTATTAGGTGTGTTTACATACGCTTAATAATCTGATAACTGCAGAAAATCAGATATCATCAGTAATCGTGCACTTGGGTAATCAGGAAATGGGGAAAATCCGGGTCTACACGAGTCACACAGTAATCGGATTTCTGATTTGTAACCGGCGAATCGACTCACAGACTCAAGACGTGACTTAAACATGTAAATCTTCCACGTGTGCTGAGAACTCTGAAAGAAATCAGAGAGAGAATAATCACACAGCTGTAGAAACAGGATTACGATCAGATTATCAAGCGCTGATGTGATTCGATTTTATGATTTTCATGCTGGTGTTTCTGTGCAGTGCTGCCGCAAAGGCTGAAGAATCTGAAGCGCGGTAAAGAGGAGACCCCTCTGGACCTGCAGGCAGCTCACGCTTACAGTCAGTGGCAGTGCACTCTGAGGGACAGTATCTGCCTCAGCCAGCTGCTGGCGCATCCAATGCCTGAACCGGAGTACACACGGTAAACACCCACTTCACCTTCTACACACTCTGAGCCGAACACTCACCTCTGCTGTCGTACTGTCAATCACTTAAACATGACCTCACCTCCTAATTCATAATACTGAATAATTCAGGTATTACTTCTTATATTGAATAATACGTAATAATTCATAATGGATACTTAATAATGCATAATTAATGTATTTCAAATCAGTTACCGAGTTTCTTAAGATTAATACTTACTACCCTTTACTCTGTTCAGGTTGTTCAGTGGTGTGTTGGTGCACGGCGTGACCCGGGAGCTGAAGAAGGGTGTCACGCCAGAATCCCTGCTGGCCAAAGCCCCTCGTGCTCTGGAGCTGTACCAGCAGATGAAGGAGGCAGTGGAGTACGAGATGGACGATGAGATGAGGGAGAGGTTCAGGGCGAGCGGAGAGAGGTGTGAGAGTGGCCTGAGCACCATCCTGGAGCATCTGATGGACAAAGAAGAGGAGGACGATGATGGAGACCCAAGTGGGAGAAGGAAGAACAGCAAAGGCAGTAAACATGACGACGAGGTGTACGAACAAACCTGCAGCATTCGCACGAGACACAAGAGCAGATCTCGGAAAACGGATCCCAGATCCAAGAAATATGAGAAGTCCTGCTGGGAGTAGAATGAGCATGCCAGAATCAGCACGCCCAGAAGACTTGGGTGTACCAGACCAACTGACTGACCAACCAATAAGAAAGCTGCTTTGTTTGTTTGTTGTGTACTTTTCTCCGTTTTTGGTTTATCTAATATGTGAATATTGTTATTCCATCACTACAGCTCTGATTCTAATCCATGAGTTTTACTGAACTGCACTTTAATGATGTAGGCGAGGCCAAATTATGTGTAAACATGTCAATAAATTTAATAAAATTTTAAATTAAATTCAATTAAATTTTCCTATATGTTATTAGTACTGGTATTTGCATTCATATAGTATTAATGATGGTCCCGGTGTTTATTAACAGTTATAACTGTTTTTATAATCACTAATAATGCAATAAAAATTTGGCATATGAATGCAGTTTACTATTGCTATCAAATGTCTCAAATTTCAAAACAAATGACTGTCTGTCTTTGACAGTGTAGATATATGATGATGTATTGACTGGTGTTTGGTGTAGCTCAGCGGGTAACAGCGGGTAACACCACTACCCAGCAGGGAGCCACCTCCACATGTGGGAGACTGGGGTTCGAATCCCGTCTGGGTGACTGTGCTGTGCTACACCAATAAGAGTCCTTGGGCAAGATTCCTAAGACTACATGGGCCTACCTGTAATATGATTAACCTTGTAAGTCACTCTGGATAAGAGCGTCAGCTAAATGCCATAAATGTAAATGTAAATGTATTGATGATGTATTGATGAAAACATCAATAAAGTAAATTGTGCAATTTCAGCTGCTGGAGATCTGGAGGCTGCACTACTATTAGAGCAAAGCTAATTTCTGCTAGCACCCCTCTGGAACTTCCAATACTNCACACACACAAAGAACACAATAAACACACACTCACACACACTTATACACACACAGATACACACAAACACACACACACACACTAACAACTCACAGACAAACAAACTAAAGAACAGCACAATAAACACAAACACACATACACACACTCACACACAAACTAAAGAATAACACAATAAACACACACACACACACACACACACACTCAGACACACACACACACACACACACACACACACACACACACACACTAACAAGCTAAAGAATAACAATAAACGCAAACACGTACACACAGACACAGACACACACACACACACACACACACACTTTCAACATTCAACTTCTCTCACTGCTGAACTAAAACACATTACATATGCTGAACTGGTATATATCCACACTGTATACCTTATTACTGTACATAACAGAGGTATATATGATCCCTGTATTGTATTATGGAATCTGGATGCCTGTGAAGTGTGTGTGTTTGGGAATGCCCCACAGTCCCTGACATGCCCAGGAGCAGAGGAACACTGTTATATAAGGCATCGTCCAGGTTACCAAACCGACCCGGACTAACCCGTCCCTCTCAGAGCGGCTTCTCCTTAAGTTTCGTTTTCCTCCGCGTCACGCGCACTTTCGCTTTCCGGGCCGCTGGTATAAATGAGCGCCCCGCGCGGCGGACGAGCAGAAACGCAGGAGGTCCAGGCAGCGCGAGCGCTCCTCTGCATTCGCTCAGCAGGACAGGTAAGTGGAATTCTCTGACCCTATTAACCATGGTGTGCGCGCGCGATCCAGAGTATGGAGATTAAATGGAATCTGGAGGGAATTTTCTCTCTTCAAGGGAGATAGGTATGGTGGGAAAATGGGGAAAGTTGTCACACCACCAACTCCAGCAGTTAGGGCTTAGATTAGGATTCCTAATGCCAGGGAATGCTAGGGTTCACCCACCTCCTCCTGGACACTAACAGGCACATCCAGAGGGAAGGGGGTCCGTGTTTGTCCAGGACTATAGTTTGTTTATTACTGCAGATAAAGTCATGTGACTTTATTAGACTGAGCTGAAGCTTCTCCAAACCCGTGATGCACCTTCCTCCTGCTAATTTTAGACCTCTCTGCTAATAGATCAGGCTGAGCCATGGCTGACAGGGTGGGGCAGGTACCTTTATACAGAATGCCCAGGCACCGTGGAACAGGGCCGCCAAGCCTGAACCACAGGGCAACAGTCATGCGTCATTACTGTGACTCTGGTTAGGAATACAGGCCCACAGAACCGCACACACACACACGTTAGTGTTCTGTTTGCGAGGACATCCGTAGGTTTCTATTGCTGCAGCATGCTACTGCACCTCAGTATCCAAACTTAAACCTAACCTCAGTATCCAAACTTAAACCTAACCTCAGTATCCAAAACTAAACTCAAACCTAACCGCAGTATCTAAAACTAAACTCAAACCTAACCTCAGTATCCAAAACTAAACTCAAACCTAACCTCAGTATCCAAAACTAAACTCAAACCTAACCTCAGTATCCAAACCTAAACCTAACCTTAAGCTTAGTATAAGATAAGATAATCCTTTATTAATCCCACAGTGGGGAAATGTACAATGTTACAGCAGCACAGAGGAAAGAACAGAAGTGTCTGGAAAATAATATAATAAAGATCAAATAAATAAGATCTATATATACAAAAACTACAGAGAATATAAACAAAATACTAAAAATTTAAATCTAGAAGACTAAGATCAGAGGAAAGATCAGAAGACTAAGATCAGAGGAAAGATCAGAGGACTAAGACCAGAGGAAAGATCAGAGGACTAAGACCAGAGGAAAGATCAGAGGACTAAGACCAGAGGAAAGATCAGAAGACTAAGACCAGAGGAAACATTGCACATGGTGATGGTAAACAGATTATGCTATGCATGGTGAATTTAGGTATTGCACATAGTAGAGCACTAGAGCAGTAATAAATAGAGTAAGCAGTTTTATTGCACATAGTAGAAATA
>JAVGWN010001419.1:0-12427 GCA_034552555.1 Semaprochilodus insignis | reverse complement strand
CACACACACACACTCTCTCTGTCTCTATCTCTGTCTCTCTGTCTCTCTCTCTCTCTCTCACACACACACACACTCTCTCTCTCTCTCTCTCTCTCTGTCTCTCTCTCTCTCTCTCTCTCTCTCTCTCTCTCTCTCTCTATCTTTCTCTCTCTCCTTCTCTCTCGCCCCTTCTCACTCAGCACAGTTCATCAACAATTCTTTCCAGCACCGTCTCTGTCTCTCCCTGCGTCTCCGTCTTCCTCATTGGTGTGCTGAGTGGAAAGCTCTTCTATTCATCACCACTGATTAGAAACCACAGAGTTCCGGTCCTGAAATCTGATTGGCTGAGCCGTGTTTGAAGCAGTATGCATACACCTACAGCCAGCTCACAACAACTGACCCCTGTGTTACTGACCATGTCACGGAACACCCCTGCACTGCTGATGGAATAATCCTTGACCCTAATGCTGCTCACATGGAGCGCAGAGTGTAAGTAAGAACCCGGTTCTGTTTACACAGAGGTTTGAATGGACATTCTTAATTTGATTATACTGTGGTTCTAGAATCTGTACGATGGTACTATAAATTGTACTTTGATTCTACAATCTCCAGCGTAGCACAATAAATTGTAATGTGGTGCTAGAATCTGTACTGTGGTACAATAATCCATACTGTGGTTCTAGAATCTGTACCATGGTACGATAAATTATACTGTGGTTCTAGAACCTGAACCATGGTATGATAAATTCTACTGTGGTTCTAGAATCTGTCCTGTGGTACCATTACATATACTGTGGTTCAAGAATCTGTACTGTGTTACTCTAAATCATACTGTGGTTCTAGCAACTGTTCTGTACAATCTATAAAATGTACTTTGGTTCTAGATTTTGTACTGTTTTATTATAAATGATGTTGTGGTTCTAAGATCTGCACCATGGTACTATAATTCATTTGGTGGTTCTAGAATCTGTATTATTATAACATATACTGTGGTTCTAGAATTTATACTGTAGTACTATAATTTATACTGTGGTTCTACAATATGTACTGTGGTACATCTAATAGGCTGTGGTTCTAGTATCTGTGGTATTATAACATACACTGTGGTTCTAGAATCTGTGGTAATCTATCACATATACTGTGATTCTAGAATCTGTACTGTGGTACTATATCATATGCGGTGGTTCTATAATTTATGGTAATCTAACATGTTCTGTGGTTCTATAATATGTGGTTCTAGAATCTGTGGTACTATAATATATACGGTGGTTCTAGAATTGGTGGTACTATAACATATACTGTGCTTCTATAATCTGAACCGTGGTACTATGATTCATTTGGTGGTTCTAGAATCTGTGGTACTCTCTTGCATATACCGTGGTTCTAGAATCTGTACTGTGGTACTATATTGTATGCAGTGGTTCTATAACTTGTAGTACTATAACATGTACTGTGGTTCTATAATATGTACTGTAATATATATAATATGCTGTGGTTCTAGAATCTGTGGTACTATAACATATACTGTGGTTCTATCATCTGTACCGTGGTACTATGATTCATTTGGTGGTTCTAGAATCTGTGGTGCTCTCTCATATATTCTGTGGTTCTAGAATATGTACTGTGGTACTATATTGTATGCGGTGGTTCTAGATTTCATGCTATCGTTTTGGAATTCAGGCTGTAGTTCCAGAAGGTGTGGAATTTTAGCTCTTCGGCTGAAGAGCTTCTTACAGTGGGAATAATGAGCCTTTCAGAAAAGCATTCATGACTTTCAGTCACAGTGCAGTGATGGCAGTGGTGTGTGTGTGGGCGTGTGACTTAACAGCTTCCATGTGGAACTCTCACTCACACACACACACACACACACACACACACACACTCACACACACTTACTGCGGTGTCTTTCTCTCGCAGTGTTTGTGTGAATGAGACATCACAACCACAAACACTGAAACTGCATTAGATCTGATCAAATATACATCCACTGGAGGAACGTCGCGTCGCATGTGCCATCATCTGTCTCTGCCCTCTTTACCCGCCGTCCACAGAACCAAAGCATGCCTGTTTGATAGGCTGTTTATTGATTGGCACTTTCTCTGATAGATATTTTAAAGCTCTCGTCGTGTCTTTTCTCCATCCGTCTCTCTCTGCCTGCCTCCCGCCCTCTCTCAGATCTGTAACGTGTTGTTAGCATGCCCGGTCCCGCTGCAGTCCTACTAAAGCTCCACCGGCTTTAATTAGCTTCAAAAACAGCAGGACATATGGTATTTAGAACATAGACACATTCCAAATGTGTCCGATGGCAACAGATGCCGTCTCATCTCCTCCACGAGAGTTCTCAAGAGTCAAAGGGAGTCGAGGGAATGCTGATTTAAAGTTTTGATGTCTTATAAAAAGCAAAACGAACGTCCTTCGGAGCTAACAGATTGGAAAAGAGTGGGGGTTTTTTTTGGTTCTAGCATTTATGCAGTACTTCTACAATTCATGTTGTGGTTCTGGAATTTGTGCTGTGTGAAATGAAGTGGTGATTTGAACTTGGAGGAGGTCTAAGAACAACGGAGACAGTGACCGGGATAGATCTCAGAACAGACTACCCGGGGATTAGAACCAATTACAGTCAAGAGGAGGTCTCAGAACAAATGAGGTGGCGATTAGAACCAATCACGGTCAAACAGAGGTCTCAGAATAATCTGCATGGTGATTAGAACCAATCACAGTCAGGCAGAGGTCTCAGAACACACTACACAGGGATTAGAACCAATCACAGTCAGGCGGAGGTCTCACAGCAAACTATGTGGTGATTAGAACCAATCACAGTCAGGGTGAGGTCTCAGAACACACTGCACTGTCAACTATGTGGTGATTAGAACCAATAATGGAATGGGGGGGTCAGAACAAATGAGATGGTCATTAGAACAGGTCACAGGCAGGGGGAGGTCTCAGAACAAACTACATGGTGATGAGAACCAACCACATGCAGGGGGAGGTCTCAGAACAAACTACATGGTGATTAGAACCAATCACAGTCAGGCAGACGTCTCAGAACACAATACACAGCGATTAGAACCAAGTCAGGGGGAGGTCTGAGAACATACTGCACAGTGATTAGGAGTTCTGTTTAATATCCAGAACCATACGAAACATAAAGCACCACATCACTAGACTCCATCACTTCCAAACTTCACTTCTGGGTTTCACAATACACCACGGTCCCGAGTGTTACTTCAGGAACGAAAGGCCAGGCTCTGATGGACCGCAAGAACCCGACCCACGAGCCGACAGCTCCGGTTATTCTGGTTATTCGGAGCACATGCTACCTTCTCTGTTATTTTCCCTTTCCTTAACCGCACCATGACTCCCTCTGTCACACCGCGCCATCCGGATTCCCAGGAGTCTGCAATATTTATAGTGCCACATTAAATATGTATTGTACTGTTTCTCCAGCATCAGGTATTCATTCACGGATTTATCCACAAACAAACTCCCACAGATATACGGAAACACAGCGAGAGCTTCCGAAATGTAAATAGAATCTGCACATTCCTGGATCGTGGGAGTCATTTCCAGACTGATCCAGCGTAAAGACTGCATACTGTACACACTTCTGCTCTTACTTCTCCACCCTGCTCTCTAACAGAACACAACAGACTCACAAAGTCACGACAGACTCACAAAGTCTCCGGATCCATGGATATATTGGGCACTAAAGATCGGGAAAGGTTCCAAAGCCCCTAGTGGACAGCTGTACCTATGCATTTGAGTCTGACTTTGCATCTGTAGTGGTGGTTATGCACGTGTAGTATGCACCATCCACATGCCAGTTTGAAGGAGAGTTGGATTCCGCCGGGAAATCAGCGGGAAATTCGGCACAACATCGGCAAAGACAAACTTCAGAGAACGGACCATGTGGGCCTATAAAGTAGACTAATATTCCAGGATGTAGTGTCACATCTTGGGTACAGATTTTGTAGCAGTCCTTGGTTCTTGTTTGGGGGAATTTCGCTCATTCCTCCCTGCAAAAGGCTTCCAGTTACGGGATATTCCTGGACCATCTGGAATGCACTGCCCTTTTAAGGTCCACTATGATCACAAATCTGTGGATCTTTAGGTCCAGGCTTTCTGAGGGACATGGCTTGCACCTTTTAAGGTGGTCCATTTGAGGATTTGAGGTGTGTTTAGGATCATTATCCTCTTTTCTTCTTATACCTTTTTATAGACGGAGCAATGCTTGATTCCAGAATTTGCTGGTAGTTAACTGAATCCGTTCTTCCCTCAACCAGTGAGATGTTCCACATGCCACTGGCTGGAACACAAGCCCAAAGCATAATCCATCCACCTCAGGGCTCCATCAATCCACAGGCATAAGGACTGTTGAGAAGTTCCCTTGCAAACTTCAACTGGTGCCCCTGAATTTGGTGGTGGGGATGCAGGAAGACCTTTGCTCTTGACTCTGCTAGAGCTTCCTGGCGGTCTCTTACATTCCAACAGGGGTTCTGATTCACCTTTCTATCCTTCCTTCGAACGGTTCCCTTGGGTTCTAACCGCCCTCAGTTTGACCCCCACTGTTCCTCTGAACCGACCTTTCTTCCTTACATTAGAAAAACTGAAGGAACTTAGTGTGTAACACCTCCACCAGCACCAATAACAGCTGGGACTGGATTTGGCATGTTCTGGATGTAGCCATATCAATGTTCAGACACTCTTACATCAAAGAATTGGTCAGTTGGTCCAGATGTGGTGGATGCCTTCCCTGACACAATTCCAAGGAGAATTCCCTGTAGACTGGGATTTCATCCACTGCTGGTAGACCGGATGACCGTACGCTTCCATACACCTGCAGATTCAGCTACTTCCTTCACACTATGGTCTCTGGCACGCCCAAATGCAGTCACTCCTTTTAGCCAATCATTAACATCTGCTTTGGAGCCATTTTCCACACATGGAACGAGACATTCCCTGCACTGTAGCACCTCCTCCCAATCTGTGGATCCCGTCACTCACACCCCGCAGGGATTTACAGCCCCATCATCCTCGTGCCTGAAGGTACTACCACCTTAAACACACAAGGTGACGTCTGGTGAGCTTATGTGCGAATATGTTCATATGGATATTTAGAATTTGTGGAGAAAATCGGAGCTCCTAACAACCACCTGGAAGACCTGGTGGACCCACCAACACTGTCCCCGTTAGATAAACAGGACTCTGGCATCAGACCTGAAAGCATCTATCCGTCCTTCCACTGTGAGATTATTCGTAGCAAGCCGTTCACTACCCAGTTATAACACAGTCACAGACTAAAAGGTATCCAGGGATACCAAGTCCTAAAACACTCCAGCAGTGAATGGAGCTATAATGCACATGTTCATAACTAAATGTTCATAACTCAAGTCTTATTAATCCGTAGCCAGTGCTCCGTTTCTCAGTCTGCAAGTTCTTACAGTAATAAATGTCAGCTGATTTAGATTCCCGAGGCCCTGGCCAGACCTTTTCTTCTCCTCTCCGTGGGAGTAAGTCTTTCAAAGCATGGTCGAATGCAAACATGTCATTTCTGAGTTTTGCAGCTGCTTTTTTTTCGCCATCTCGACCGCAGCGTAGGAAGGACCGGAGCAGAACCCGACTCTGCGGTAATATTGACAGCTCTTTTCTGGACACGTCCTAAAGCACACAAATAACACACCAGCGTATTCTAGCAGGTCCTGAGAATAGTCCAGTAGCCCACCTACCAAAACTAAACGGCACCGCAACATCCTGTGGGCAGCGTCCTGTGGGCAGCATCCTGGAGGCAGCGTCCTGGAGGCAGCATTTTGGGGGCAGCGTCCTGGGGGCAACATCTTGTGGGCATCATCCTGGAGGCAGCGTCCTGTGGGCAGCATCCTGAGGGCAGCGTCTTGTGGGCAGCATCCTGTGGGCAGCGTCCTGTGACCACTGATGAAGGACTAGAGGATGACCAACACTGCACTGTGCAGCAGCAGATGAGCTATCGTCTCTGACTGTACATCTACAAGGTGGACCAGCAAGGTAGGAGTGTCTAATAGAGTGGACAGTGAGTGGACACAGTGTTTAAACACTCCAGCAGCACTGCTGTGTCTGATCCACTCACACCAGCACCACACACACTAACACACCACCTCCACGTCAGTGTCACTGCAGTGCTGAGAATGATCCACCACCCACATAATACCTGCTCTGTGGTGGTCCTGTGGGGGTCCTGACCATTGAAGAACAGGGTAATACAGTACACAGAGGAACAGATGGACTACAGTCTGGAACTGTACAACTACAGAGTGATACTATATGGTCTGATGCAAATCAGCTCCGTATCTCTCAGTGCATTGAGTGCAGCACATCAGCTAATGCTCTCTGACAGGCAGAGAGGCCGCTCCAGCTGCCCCTCCGAGTGTGAGTACACTTTACTCCTCTCCGTCTCCCTCTCTCTCACACACACATGGAGAGAGGGTGAGAGAGAGAGGCGGAGGAGCTTGCGACGGAGGGTCTCTGCTGCCCTCATCGCATTTTTACACCTTGCATTAACAGAGAGAGAGAGAGAGAGAGAGAGAGAGAGATGCCACTCCAGGTCCACTGTCTACTGCTCAATGCTAAACCAAAATCAGTACCACTCTCTCTCTCTCTCTCTCTCTCTGTCTCTCTCTGTCTCTCTCTCTCTCTCTCTCTCTGTCTCTCTCTCTCTCTCTCTCTCTCTCTCTGTCTCTCTCTCTCTCTCTCTCTCTGTGCCAGTCACCCTCTCTCGTTATCCTCTCTCAGTTAAAACACATTAATGAAAAGTGCAGTGACCTTGCCAAATAGTGAGCCCGACTGATCTATAGTGTCCTGATCTCGCATTGTCTTCTATTAGCCTCCTTTTCCACCAGCGTGCCGCATCCTTTGACACTGGTGCAAACGCAGGCCGGTTCCCCGGATAGGACCAAGGGTTTAAGAAGCCTGAACGGAACCAGCACAAGAACCAGGGTTATACAGGAGTCAGCATTTGACAGATCCAAGCTTAGACCTCACTGAAACTATCAGCATTTATTTACATGCAGTCAGCAGCTATGGGCTCCTCTGAGCAGCTGCCCAGCACTCTGACCATTACAGTAACTGATGACCACAAAGCAGGAGGAGCTAGAAGAAGACAGCAGAGCGTTCTCAGGGAGTCGGTTCCTTCCTAATTCTCAGGAACGGTGGAGGTCCAGCTGAGGGTCTGGAAGACCAGGAAACCTTTCTGAGAGAGCTGCTGGTAGATTTGATAGAAAGGTGAATCAAGACTCTTGCTTGACTGCAAAAGGCCTTCAGGAAGATCCAGCCGACTCTGGAGTGGTGGTGCACTGATCTACCATGCAAAGGCAACCGCGCAAATGTGACCTCCATGGAAGAGTCACCAGAAGACAACCTTTCCTGGATCCTGACCACAAAATCCAGCATCAGAACGTTACTGGGGAACATCTAAACAAGCCTGATGCATTGAAGTCCTATGAGTCCTAGGAGAAAACAAGGGTGGACTTTCATTTCATGAAAGAACTGGTAAGCACTGAGGTGGATGGACCATGCTTTGGGCTTGTGTTGCAGCGGGTGGCACCAGGGAACATCTCACTGGTCAAGAGAAGAATGGATTCAGTTAAATACCAGCAAATTCTGGAAACAGCCATCACACCATCTGTAAAAAACCTGAAAAAGAACAGAGAGTGATGATCCTACACATACCTCAACATCTCTTCATCAACAGAACAGCTGCTCCCAGAAGGAGGTGTGGGATTGCAGGTGTGTTGGGAAGGAAGATAAAGGTCACCAGGATCAATAACTGATGATAAATTTAGACTGATATGATCAATATTTATTGAGCTACACATACAGAAGTCTGTCTCTCAGTATGGCGTCGGGCCGCCGTGTTTGCTAACCCAACACGCCAGACGTCTCGGCATGGAGCTGTAGAGGTTCCTAATGGTGTCCTGTGATAATCCATCCCATGCAGCTTGAACATCCTCACACAGTTCCTGCAGATGGTGCGGTAGGGGTGGAGGTGGAGTGACACCAGGCCTTCTGGAGGTGTGGCGCGTGACAGCAAAGCGTTCATCTTGCCGCTGACCACGGTGCCTCCACACACGGATTCGTTGGTCGTCTCCACCAAGACAAAAGCGGGACTCGTCACTGAAGATGACCCGCTGCCGTTCTGAGTCACTCCATGACAGTCTGGTACGACACCATTGCAGTCTTTGGTGACGGTGACGTGGTGTTAAGGACAGTCGTGGTAACGGTCTGTGTGCATGTGGTCCTGCGTGGTGCAGCCGTCTGCCAATGGTGCTGCACTAACAGGATGACTCATGGAGGACATCACTGCTCGCTGGACATCTGTGATCGTGGATGTTGGGTCAGTCAGGTACAGAGATAAGACCCGTCCTTGCTTACCTCACATGCGCATGTGTCACAGTGTGAAACCTACACACCAACTTCCTGTGGGTTGATTCCTTCTGGGTGCAGAGATTCTTTTGATGATGAGTTTACGGTTATCAGTCTCTTATTAAAGTGGTTAATTAATATATCACAATGGTAAAAAGGTGGGCGTGTGTGGTAGTGTGTGTGTGTGGTAGTTTGTGTGTGTGTGTGTGTGTGTGTGTGCGCACTAATAACATCATGTGAAATAAACTAACAGGATTTTGTGAGGGCTGCTCTATCAGCATCTCCACAGACAGACACACAGTTTCCAATAGCAACACGTCACCGCACTAGCGCAGCGCTAATCCTGCTGTTTCACACAATAAGAGAGGAACGTTCTCCGTGTCTGTGGATCTGCTGGATTAGTTCTGATATGAAGTGGGTATCGTAACGGACTGGTGACTCACCTGCTCCGACAGATCAGTGCGTCCCGCAATCCTAGGAAAGGAAAGGGAGAGATGACAAGGACTCAAACTTTCTCAGCCTGTGTAAACTCTCTTTCTCACATTCCGGCCGCTTTCAGAGCTCCACATAAGCGACCCTCAGGTCCTCCTAGGTCTTCAGAGCTCCGGAGGCTAAAATACACAGTAATTAATCTGGAATTCTAATGGAATTTTTATTAACTAGAATCACCGCGATCGTTATTGTAGGAATGCTGTTAACCTGATTGAAACACACAGCAGAAAATGATCCAATCAGGATTGGCCTCTAGGTAGATCTAGCCCAGCCAGGCTCCCCCATTGGTTAGAAGATCAGGAGCTGACCTGAAGGTCCTACACATCAGATCAACTACCAGCATTATGAGGAACTGAGCCGTCATGGTTAGAGTTAGAGAGAATAAATGACATGGAATAAGTCTAGATAAGTTCTAGATAAGTCACAGACTGCGAGCATGAGTTGTGGTCTAAGCAGGTTCCAGGTGGTTGTTAGGAATGGAGAACAGCAGCGGCAGAACTCTGTGCTGAAAGAATCACTCAGATATGTGCCTTTTGAAAACATGAATTGCCATTAGCTCAGTGCTTACATACCACTAGAATTCCATTGGGGTGCTAGCAGAAATTAGCCTAGCTAATTCCTAATGTCTAATTCAGAAATTAGCTTGGGAATCCAGCCACATGTAATATGCTTAAGATGTTTCAAATTCTTATTCATATTCCAGTCAGATTTTGACTCAAATATTTAAAATTTTGATTCCACTTCTAATTTGAATTCACAGTCTAATTCTGGTTGTAATTTCGACTGTAATTCTTATTGTGATTGTATGTTAGATTTTAAAGTTTATTCCGGGTCAGTCATATTTCTGATTCTAATTCTGACTCTGTTTCTAATTCTGAAATTCTGTTTCTAAATTCTGAAATTCTGTTTCTAAATTCTAAAATAGTAATAACTCTGATTTGAATTCAAATTTGAATGTACTTACGTATGGGATTATCGTATTACTGAACGTACTGTGTACATTAGGTAGTATAGAGGTAGTCATGGGCTGGGGGTTAGCGATTAGCGATTCCCTAATTCCCTTCATGACTGAAGCGCCCTTGAGCAAGGCACCTAAACCCCAACTGCTCCCTGTGTGTGGGTGTTTCACTTTACTGATGGGTTAAATGGTTCAAATGGTTGATGGTTCTAAATCTACTTTTAATTCTAGCTCTAATTCTAAATTCAATTCTAATTCTCGTTCTAATTCAAATTCTAAAAATTCTGCAATTCTGCAATGCAATTTTTTGGTAACATTAGGCTGTGATTTCAACCTAAGCTTTTTTTTAGGCTTCCACGTCACATCCAGCCAGGAAATAGCAATGGAAACAAGCCTTTTGGACTAACTCCGAACTAAGTTTGGCACAAATAAATCAGTAAGTCATTTTGAAAAATTCTGATTTTGACTGGAACGAAATAAATCAACATAGAAATAAAAATAGAAATAAAAATAGGGGACTATCTGAAAATCACGATGGCAAAAATCCTGGGTGTGAGGAACAGTGTGTCGGAAATCTCGCGCTGTCTGATGGATCAGATCTGGAGAGAAATATTAGGAGGGCAGAAAAGCAGAGAGACTGGAATCTCAGGACCACTCAACATCATTACTGCAGTGATGGAGGGTGACATGTCGAAAGACAACACACACACACACACACACATGGGCAGCACCCCGTGAGAGCTGTGTGTCAGAATTCACGCGGCGCCTCTGAGAACAGCTCTCACCTCTCGGAGGCTCCTCTGTTACGGGGACCCTGCTCGGTATTAGAACCTGTTGACTGAGTCCTTTAATAATAGAGCACAATCACAACAGCGACTCTCACATCTCACACACATTACCACATCCAGCACTCACGGTATGTGTGTGTGTGTGTGTGCGCAAAACCACCACCACCTGCTTTCCAGCGCTCCCGTAACCATGGCAACCCCCGGGTCTCTTTTTGGCCTTGCCTTTTATTTGTTTTGTTTATAAACTGTTTGCGTTTGTTTGTTCTGCTGTTTCATTACGGGGTGAAACTGATCTCTGGTCCACACCTACACTTTTACACCGGCGGGCAGTTGTGGGCTGGAGGTCAGGGAGCCAGCCTTGTGACTGATCGGAGGGTCACTGGTTCGATTCCCTGACTGACGTGCCCTTGAGCAAGGTACTTAACCCCCCAACTGCTGGCCGGGTGCTGTGGATAGGGCTGTCCACCACTCTGGGCAAGTCAGGGGGACTTTCGTCCACCTTTCCTCGCGAAACTCTTCTAGGTCTGAGAGGTTCTTTGGGTGGTCTTGCATGCACCGCTCTTTGGAGGTCTATCCAAAGAGGTACACAGTGAGGACGATGGCAAACATTTCAGCCTGTGCCTCTTGAGGAGGTGGTAAGGTCTGGATTTTGAGGTGTGTTTAGGATCATTATCTTCTTTTCGTCTGCAGCTTTCTACAGACAGTGTGATGGTTGCTTCCAGAATTTGCTGGTTTATGACTGTATCCATTCCTCCCTCCACCAGTGAGATGTTCCCCGCTGCCATGGGCTGCAACATGAGCCCAAAGCATCCACCCACCAGGTTTTCTCCAGTTCTATTAGAACTTCATCAGGACTTGCCTCCAGAATGCGTCAGGCTTGTTTAGATGTTCCTTTGCAAGCTTGTGGTGAGGTTGCAGGATGCCTGTTTTCTTCTGATGGCTCTTCCAGAAGGGTCATATCTGGTAGATCAGTGCTAGATCTTCCAGAAGGGCTTTTGCAGCCAAGCAAGGGTCTCGATTCACCCTTCTAGCAATCCTACCAGCAGTTCTTTCTGAAAGTTGTATTGGTCTTCCAGACCCTCAACTGGACCTCCACCGTTCCTGTTTATTGCCATGCCTTAATGACATTAGGAACTGAGGAACCGGCTCCCTGAGAATGCTCTGCTGTCTTCTTCTAGCTTCTTCTGCTTTGTGGTCCTCAGTTACTGTAATGGTCAGAGTGCTAGAGGAACCCATGCCTGCTGGTTTGTGGGACGAGGTTTAAGGAGTCAGAGTGTTCACAAGTCTGTGAAATCTGCATCACCTGGTCCATCCTAACACATCCTAGCGCTCTCCTAGTGCTAACAAGCTAATTAAGATCTGAGATCTTGATAAAAGGTATCTGAGAGTGCCCGAAGTTTAGCATGGTGCTCCATTTCTTTGCTTTCACTCAAAAATTCTACTGAAAAGTTAAAAAGGAATGTTTCACCTTTAACTTTATACTTCTTGGAGATCTGTCTATCTTCTACTCACCTAACCACATATCAGAAGGAATCAACCAGTTTGACATTGTGAGACATGCGAATGATTCATGTGATGTACCAAAGGACGGGTCTTATCTCTGTACCTGACTGACCCAACAGCCACGATTACAGACATCCAGCGAGCAGTGATGTCCTCCATGAGTCATCCTGTTAGTGCAGCACCATTGGCAGACGGCTGCACCACGCAGGACTACATGCACACAGACCGTTACCACGACTGTCCTTAACACCACGTCACCGTCACCAAAGACTGCAATGGTGTCGTACCAGACTGTCATGGAGTGACTCAGAAC
>JAVGWN010001418.1:0-11747 GCA_034552555.1 Semaprochilodus insignis | reverse complement strand
ACATTCAGTGACCAGCCCAGAAAGACTTGTAGCTGTAGAGTAACGACATTCACTGACCAGCCCAGAAAGACTTGTAGCTGTAGCGTAACGACATTCAGTGACCAGCCCAGAAAGACTTGTAGCTGTAGCGTAACGACATTCACTGACCAGCCCAGAAAGACTTGTAGCTGTAGAGTAACGACATTCACTGACCAGCCCAGAAAGACTTGTAGCTGTAGGGTAACGACATTAACAGACCAGCCTAGAAAGACTTGTAGCTGTGGTGTAACGATATTCACTGACCAGCCCAGAAAGACTTGTAGCTGTGGTGTAACGATATTCACTGACCAGCCCAGAAAGACTTGTAGCTGTGGTGTAACGTTGCTCAATGGCCAGCCCAGAAAGACTGGTTTAAGCAGCTGGCCCGGGAAGCCTTCTAGCTGTGGTGTAATGCTGCTCAAGCAGCCAGTCCGGAAAGACTCGTGCCTATAAACTCACGGCTGGCCCAAAAATCCTCATAGCTGCGGCATAGTATTGCTCAGATGGCTGACCCGGGAGGACTCTGAGCCCCAGAGCAATTAACTCTTGGCCACTATCTCACTCAATTATGGCGGCAAACTCAAAACGCCAAAAACGAAACACACAAACTATACAAAACAAATACACAAGCAAACAAACAAAACCACTGTAAATAAATACGGGAATAATGTCCTTACTGTTCTGAATAACTATCGAGGAGATTAACACTCACAAAAGCCCAGCAGAACAGAGTGCGTGAAAGTCCAGCGTGTGAGCTGAATCCCGCAGACGTACGTCAGCGCTGTGTGTGAGTGATGCAACAGGCTTTGACACCAGGCTCAGTCTGGACAGGCTTCCACTGTGCACTTTATGGCCTGCAGTTTTACTGCTGTCAGTGCAGTTCTCATCAGCAGCGCCTCTGTAAAACAGCCCGACAGCGACGCTGCAGACCGACGCGACGTCTCACAGCCGAGCTAATGACTGAAATCAGTGCAGCCCTTCTGAGTTAGCTCAAGCTGCTCCTTCGGCTGCTGAGCTTGTGCAATCTGAACTGGCTCTGCTCTCCTGGTCTTCCTGTAGCTCTCCTCCTTTTGATCAGAGTCAATTTACAGGAAGTAGACGAGGTAATGCCTCTCACGGTGTGTGGAACAAAGCTAATGAGGGAGCAATGGCTAGAATTCACTACAGATTGATTCTTCCAACGCATGTTATTGTCATTTACACTGTTGCTATTAGACGTAATGGAGCTGTTCACCTTAAACCTGGTGTATTTATTAATATTGTTAGAGTAGAGTTAATATATTACGCAGTTTCGATCATGCAAAACAACTCTACATTTCTGCATTACAAAACGAATACAATAACGTTTTGAGGTAAAATGGAGTCTTCTATTCTATTCTATTCTATTCTATAGAATGAATTCACAAGTCTGTAAACAAAGGACTTTAAGACACTTCTGGGTGGATATCTTGCATCCAGTTAGAATGAACGTCTCTCAATTTATTCCACAAGTTACAATAAATTCAGTCGTAACAGATAAAACATTGTCAGTAATAGTCACATTATGTTGAGGCTGTATTATCAAACATATTCGTGTATATAATGGATTTACGTTTTTCCTGTTTTCCAGCTTTCTAAAGCAGGTACTGAATTAGCTGCTGAATTAGCACTGAGGATCCTGTGTGTTTGCTAACATTAGCAGCTGAAGCTAATCACAGTTTAGTGAATCCTTTACTGTCAAGATGAAGTTACACCAACACTATAATACACCCATAAGAGCTCCAAAATGTAAACTAGGACGGTATGATGATGTATTAATCGCTAAGTTTAGGATTAGGACTCTATAGAGAGCATTATTACATCAGGAAACCAGTTATGGGAAGCTAACGCTATTAGCGTGTATGCTAGCGATCCCAGAACACACAGTGCTTTTGCTCATATTAACACTCAACAGAGAAAATAAAAAAGCTTATGTAAATGTAGATGTGTATGTGAGTGTGTATCGTATTTTGCTTCATTGCAGCCAATAAGCTAAACGGCATGTTAGCTAGTTAGCTAATTATGCTAGCTAGATGCTTTAGAGAGACATAAAATAACCATAAAAGTTGTTAATCACAATGATTATAATGGTTATTTGTCTGAAGCAGGTGGAAAACGTATATGTCATTTAAGTGTGTAATTCACACTTGTGAATCTTGTGAAATCGGAGCTTTAAAGAAGACGCCTTTTAGATGTGCCGGTGATTGTTTCTCTGTTCAGCAGAGTGAGATAAGCGTACGAGAAATAAGGTGAAAAAAAAAACTTTCACTTTTTCACAGAGCTGAGAAATGTGACTGTGAGTTTCGCCTGGCGTCAGAAAATGTCAGATATCATCTATTCAGTGCGCCACATCTGCCAATCTGAGTGAAGGCAGGCCAGGACCAACAGAGCCTACACCGAAATCAGCCGCAGTTTACCGCCAGACACAGTTTGGTTCTAGAACAAGAAGTCTTTCTCCCCAGAGTGCAGTATAAAGGCACTTTCTGTACCTTATCAGGTGATCAGGCTTTCTGTGAGTTGGTTTCTGCCCCTGAGGCACCAATGCAAGCCTCAGAGCAAACATGTTTATAAGGTATATCTGTTCTAGAGCAGAGTCGACTGACTTCAGGTCATTGAGAACTGTCCTCTTTGGGCAAAGACATGTTTGCTTCTTCAGTTTTGCACAGACTGACCTCGCGATATATAGCTGTTTATTAGTGAAGTTGTTCAAATATTTTGATATATTTGTTACAAATATGCATAGACTTTTCTTTTTTGCCATATGTTTGGTCATGCTGGGATATGTATGTATGTAAGTATATGTCTGGTGTGTGAACGAAACCTCACATTTCTATATATGTACCAGGAGGAGGATAAAAAAAAACATTCCGAAGTTTAAAATTTAAGGTAATAGAAAAATGATTTCTTCCAAGTATATTTGGACTGTTTCTACTGGTCCTTTTATTGTGGAATTGTAGCACAGCCATAAATAAATAAATAAATAAATAAATAAATAAAGTATATTTTTATGTCTCAAAATCACAATATATAATTATAACTATAACCATAATATAAAATTTCATAATAATTATTTTTCATATTATTAACATTATGTGAAAAGCGTCAGATGTCAAAAATAGATATCCTATATATTGTGTGTATGTGTTTTATTTAACATACTGTTAAAAATATATATACATAACATCGATATCGCCGCTGTCGTCTCCAAAATGACAGTTTTACAGGAAAGAGCAAAAATGTTGTGTGTGTGTGTGTGTGTGTGTGTGTATGTATGTATGTATGTATATATATATATATATATATATATATATATATATATACATATGTGTGTGTGTGTGTGTCTCACTCTGTGTGTGTGTGTGTTTAAAATATTTTGGAGCATTTCTATTGTTCAATTCATGATGAAATGTTTTACATAGTGTAAAGAACAGCTGCTAAAATCAAATTATGCAGCGATCTAAACATTTCAAGCAGTGGATATAATTGTTCTTATTTTTCCCGGACTGTGATGATTTAGAAGATGTACCATAACTTTTGCACAGGTCACGTGTGTTTTTCCCCCCAGTGTGTTACATTCAGCAAACCGACAGTACGTGTGGATAAAGTGTAGAACTGTGTTTTTTGTCTATAGGGGATAAAATCAACAAAACACAAAATTTGACCAAAAATAAATAACAAAAAAATCCCATGACGTTTCTGATAACATGCATCACTATTTAATTGGCATTTAAATAGAATGGACAAAATATGGACAATATGCTTAGTGGTAAACTGTACACTTTAGATTTATATAAATACATGTACAGTCTATCTTGATGGGCAATGGATGTAGTTGAGATTTCAGTTTTTCATTTTCAAAGACCACATACTGATAGATATAACACGTGTATTCTTCATGTGTGGACATACATGTATATGTATTTGTCTTATATGTCGTATTTGACGTTATAGCTGCAGTTAAAGAACTACAGAAACAGCCTTCAGGCACCAAACGAGTGTTGACTGATGGTCTAAGATTGTGGTGGAAAGTGCGTCTGCTGGTACTCTATGCATGCTCTATTGGTTCAGTATGCACTGCTGCCAGTGAGTTTCCACAGAGGGTCAGTGCCATACTGCTGCATCCACTGTATATAACCCCGCTGAAAGTCACGTAGCTTCAGGTTTCACGGGGAAGTGCTTAACACCGGAGAGAGGACCCACAGGGGTGTGCAACAATACAGCTCTGTTTGGTCAGCCCCTCTTTCACATCTTGGAGTAATTGAAATCGTTCCTGGGCCTCTGTCATACCAGAGTGTATTTCCCTGTGCTGGTCATAGAGGAGTTGAGGGGGCAGGGGGGCAAAGCGATGCACATTTGTTTTTGTTAGAATATAGCTTTACATATGATCTCAGTGGTGGGTCGGCTCGCTAAGCTAACGAGGGTTTTATTGATTCCATAACCAGGTCTGCCTGGGTGATTCGGTACAGAGGCTGTGATATTTCCTGAAACTCTTCGAAGTTGGAAGTTCTGACTTTCCTTTTTGCTCAATACAGGGCTGTGCAAAAGTCAGAGACCACCTTTTAACGTCCAGTCAAAACAGCCATTGAATAGAAGCTATTCATTTCCCGGCATCAGAAAGCATATAGTTAGCACAACAGCTATATTACAGCTTTATGACAGCTTCCATTCTTTTCAGGGGTCTCCTCGAAGAGACACACTTCCACAGTTCAGTCTTAGAAGTTGGTTTTGCATTTTCTGCTTCTTCTCGCCATCCAGATAACCTCATACACATTCAGTGATGTTGGGGTCTGCCCTCGTGGGTGGTCAGTCCATTGTTCTGAGAACACCAGCAGCTTCCTTGTAGCCTGTATTTGCCTCCTTTTCTTAGTGAGGAGCTTCTTGAACAGCCACACATGCTTTCAGACCTCCATAGTGTTATCTTCTCACAGTGGAAGGATGGACAGAAACACCTGTTGATGTTTTCAGATCTGAAACAAGAGTGGAGATTGGCGGTTTTGGTGGTCTACCAGGTGGTTGTTAGGAGCCCAGAGCTCCCTCTGGAGCTCCAGTTTTGGAACCCCTTGTTGTTGTTGTTGTTGTTGTTGTTGTTGTTGTTTTTAAACATAAGCTGTTATTTGTAGTGTGAATTTGACAGAGCTTGTTGTTTTCAGTTAACAGGAAGGTGTAACACTAGGCTATCTGACTAAACGTTAGCAGCTAGCACCCAAAGCTAAATAGTTAGCATAGAGCTGCTTTATGTTGACCAGTAGGTAACAACTGCAAACAACAGGTGACTTGATGAGGAATAAAGCTAACATTAGCAATGGCCCCGAGCTAGCTGTGCTAGCTTCGTCCCGTATTAACAGTTAGATGTGAACATCTCACTTAAAGTCTGTAATAATGCTATACAACAATAGTGTATACAATGTGAATAAATGATGCGAGGTGTTATGAACCCTGACTTCATGAAGTCATAAACTGTTGCTTTATAAAGGGTTATGCATGCAATTATAACTACTTTGGATTACACAACCTCATGTCTGGTTGTATAAGGTATTATGTATGTCATATAATGCCTTGATAATGAATTAATAATGCATTATGATTATAATTCCTAACTGCCATATCTAAGGGTTAATAGGCAGCCTACATTCACCTGAATCCAGTTTTTTCCAACCTTTGTGTGTTGTCATAATATCCACCACATTAGCAGCGATCACATGACGTAGGAAGTGACATAACCGGCATACGCCCAGTGGTCAAAGTCCTCATACGGTAATCCTTTCTTCATGATAATCTTTCCGCTCAACCCTTTCAGTACAAAGCAGTGTTTACGCAAGCCGTGGAGGTTGTTTTATGATTGTTCTGGCCTCTTACTTTGGGCTGTGTCCAGCCTGATTACAAGTACCACTCTCAGCGAGCTACTACTTTAATACGCTCAATCACGGCTTCTTGGAGAGGCCCTTTGCTCTCAGCTTAGACCCAACAAATGATCAGCCCAAGGAATACAAACACAGAGCTGCAAGTGGGTCACAGCTCTGATACAATAAGACAAGACAGAGAGAGGCGTCCTCCAAGGCCGTCGCACGTCCCCCTGTCGCTCCAATTAAGTCAAGCCCACTCAGACGCAAGAGCAGCAGCGCTGCGGTTTTGCTACGGCTGTGTTTTCTCTACCTTTTGTAAAGTGTTGGCTCAGCCGTCAATGAAATGGAGCCAGTTTTTTGCTTAACCCAAATGCAAATGATCAGTTAAGACATGTTCGGCGTCTGAAGTTTGCTTCTTTACTTTGCACTGGAGCTGTGAGGCTAATATGTTGGAGCCCATTAGGGGAACCCATTAGCGTCATGCAAACTGGGTGCCTAGATCAACACATACTGGCCATAAACTGCCTCAGACTCGTCACAGTTGAAATTGTAGTTACTGCAACAAATTCTAGGCAGTGTCATAGAACACATAGATGTTAAAATAAAGAAATTTCATAAGATTTATGCAAATTAAGCTGTAAGAAAAGCTACAACCTCCAGCAACTTTCCCCCCGGCCGTAACTATCTGTAGGATTTCATACATCCATGTTGTGCTAATTCTCCTTAAACCACACCAAGCTGTTAAGTGATCTGAAATGGTCTTGTGTGTGTAGGTTCCGACACTCTATGACATAACGTTATCTATTAAAACAGGCAATAGCATAAGCAAAATTTAGCCCCCAAGATAGCTGCTGTTTTTAGCTAAATGCTAATGTCCTTTTGTCCAGTTTGTCCTCAAACCAGTTTGTCCTTAAACCACATAAAGCTGTGAAATCCTGTGAAATGGCCTTGTGTATGTAGGTTCCACCACTCTATACCATAACGTTATCTATTAAGACAAAAGCATGAGTGAAATTTAGCCCCCAGGATGGCTGCTGTTTTTAGCTAAATGCTAATATCCTTTTGTCCAATTTGTAATCGGACCACATCAAGCTGTTAAGTGATCTGAAATGGCTTTACGTATGTAGGTTCCGACACTCTATGACACAATGTTATCTATTAAAACAGACAAAAGCATGAGTAAAATTCAGCCTCCAAGATAGCTGCTACTACTGTTTTTAGCTAAATGCTAATGTTCTTTTGTCCAGTTTTATAGACAACAGTATGTCATAGCCTATACTGGTCTGTTTGGGAATACATAATATGATGGGGTTTGAGGCAATAATTTAGGCATGTGTAAAATTATTATTATTTATTTATTTATTTTTTGGACAATTGCTTTAAGATTAGCAGGGTTTTTCAGTCTCATGATTGCAGATTGAGAAGATTAGCACAACATGTTTTTTATAAAATGCTATGGACACTTAATGCTATGGCTATAGGGGAGGATTTTCAGATTCTACATTTGTTTGAATCCAGTGGAACTGCATTGTAATTGATTTGCAATGTCTGAAAAGCAAAAAGATTTATTTACCCTCCAGATTGAACAGTTAACCTACATGTGTGTTCTTACTTGTAATATATGTAAATAAATGTAATATTGATAATAATAAAACTCCTTAATAGAAAGGGGTTCTAGATAATAATTAGCCAGGTAAGAAGAAAGCTATTGACAAACATTTCTGTTTCGACTGGGTTTCTCTAGAGCGGAGCGTTTCACACCAAAACACTCTGAATTAATTGATTATGCAGAAATGAAAGAAATTAATAAATTGGAATTTCTCAGTAATGTTCATGTATGTTCATATAAAGGAATTCAAAGGAATTCCAAGTCATTTTGGACTATTATTATCAGCCTACACAGTTACACAGTTATTATCAGTCTGGAAGTTAATCGAGCGGAACTGAGTGCTGCAGAGTTTGGGACGCTCAGGCTCAGGACAGCAGCCAGGCCTCTAATGCTAATTAGACCAATCCAGAGGGTCTGCTCATGCCACCTGTCTATCTGTCTGTCTGTCTCTCTCTCTCTCCCCCCCTCCTTCTCTATGTGTATGTGCATGTTGTGCTTGTCTATGTGTACAGTCGCTCAGGGCTTAAAGGAAGTGGCTCCTTTGGTAATCCTCTCAGTTTCCCATTGCCAGCAACAGAATAACCCGCTTTACAGCCACTGCACTATAACTTACAGAACGGACCACCTAGATATCAGCTGTCTGAACAGAACCCGGACACCACTTTTGACACAAGTGGGTGGTACACTGGTATTAAGGTGTACCGCAGGATTAAAACAATAATGCCAGTATTAAAAGGTGATGATGATTTCAAAATTATGACATTATATGTCAAGTTTTTATTCCATCTTCTGAACATCTAAATAAACACGTTCCACCCTGGAATGTCTGTTTTAGAGGGGTCACTGATCAGTTATGTCGAAACTGACGTACAGGTGGTGCGGATAGAAAAATCGGAACCAGGAAAAACTTTGGAAAGCATGACAGCGGCTTAGCGACAGCACAGAGCTAGTCTCAGTGCGGAACATGCTTGATTTCAGCTTTTAGCTGTGCAGGATATTGCGCTCGCAGATATCCTCTAAATGAGTGTCATTTTAGTACCAGTTATCTGGAACCAAGCGTTTGCTCTGATGCGTGGTACCTTTGGCCTGCTAACTAAGCCATCATTAGCTTAGCCAAAATGCTACAGTGCCAAACAGCAAGCCAAACAGGTTTGATTTCAGCTTCTGGTCACCAGGCTCTCGACTGATACTAGTCGTTCATCTTGGCGCTGACCACGGTGGCTCCACGCACAGATTCGTTGGTCGTCTCCACCAAGACCAAAGCGGGACTCTTCACTGAAGATGACCCGCTGTCATTCTGAGTCACTCCATGACAGTCTGGCACGACACCATTGCAGTCTTTGGAGACGTTGACGTGGTGTTAAGGGCAGTCGTCATAACGGTCTGTGTGCCTGTAGCCCTGTGTGGTGCAGCCGTCTGCCAATGGTGCTGCACTAACATGATGACTCATGGAGGGCGTCACTGCTCGCTGAATATCTGCAGTGGTGGCTGTTGGATCGGTCAGGTACAGCGATAAGGCCTGTTCTTGCAAATGTCACATGCACAGCCGAGCATGAAACTTGTACCATTTGCATGTCTCACGATGTCAAATCTACCTACCAAGTTTCATTCCTGGTGGTTGATTCCTTCTGGCTGCTGCCATTTGTGCAACTGTTCTTTTAACGGTGAGTGTATTTTAGTAAGTAGCCAAATTTTTTTAGTGTCAGCAACAATTTCAGTTTTCAACTAAACCATTTTAGTCCTTATTTCAGTTATTCATAGAAGCTGAAAATGAAAGTCTGCAAAATGAAAGGCTGTACTCATTTAATATGTGTCCGGGGAGATTAAAAACTAGGTAGATCCTGTATGCAGGACAATAATCTGAGTGGTCCGAGGGTGGACCAGCAGTGGCAAACGGTGAGGTGCTGATTTTATATAAGTCAGCAGGCCGATATGTGCATGCTGTATCGGCTCGACTTCACCTAGTCAACCAGGTAAACCAACACCAGCCCAGCATAAAATGCTTTTACACCGTATCCAACATGAGCACCCTTCCAACAAGATCTGAGGCCTTTAATAGAGATATTAATATTAATGCAGTTATTAATTATTACAGCTAGCCAGTATTATCCTGTAGATTAGTGGAACTGTCTGGACATCTGGAGTGATGGAGCTCCTTGCAGTACCTTTGGGATGAGCTGGAGTGATCCAGAACTGGTCATACAGCCTAAGCTCCTAATGCTTTTACTACTGATTTTCTGGCTAAATTCAATCCAATTCTCACAGCAATGTTCCAACATATAGTGAAAAGCTTTCCTAGAAGAGTAGAGACTGTTACTGCGGACAAGCCTCCTAATAATACCTCGGATTTCAGTGCTTACCAACCCTTAGACATTCAGGGCTGGTTTCTCAGACCCAGTTTATTAATAGTCACAGTTCAGTTTAGTCCAAGACTCGGTTTAGTTCATGTCCACAAAACCGGTCCCTAATGTAGATGAGTTCATTGGCATAGATTATTTAGATAACGAGCGAATGCTTTGTTGATGGATTCCTCGCTCATTTCTGCTGGTTACCCAACACAACCCCACACAGTGGGGGGAAAAAATAAAAGAGCGATAGAACACTGAATGTTCTGGAGCTTCTACTGCATTGCAGCGCTGCAGGGATGGAAGACCACTCCAGTGATACATGCAAGAGGAGGTGGTGCTCTCTCTCTCTCTCTCTCTCTCTCTCTCTCTCCCTCTCCCTCTCTCTCTGTATATATTTATATAGTAGTGATAATATTGAACGACAGCAATATATAGGGCAATGTAATAGTCCTGCAGTTATATTGCGATTCACTTTGCACTATATTAAAAATGCAATGGTAAATCAATAACACAACATGAACACCGTGTCTTGTCAACACACCCACAGAAGCAGCTTCTGGACCTATGATTGGCTGGGATGTCCACATGATCAAATGCATTGTAATTAGGTAGATAGCTCATTCGCACATTGCAGACTTTTGTCATATCAGCATTTCAAAGGCCAGTATTATTATAATGATTAATGGAGGTGTAATGATCAGGATGCAGGATACAGTTCAGATATTAGTCATATGAAGTCACGTGTGTAAACGGGGTCAATATGTCTACACACCGGATGTACAGCATGTACAGAAAACACAAATAGACAATACGGTACATTTATAGTGAATACAGAATGAACTGGAGAAACAGAAGTGCGCTGGTGCATAGACAATGTGTATACACATGTGCCAAAATATATTATATTATATTATATTATATTATATTATATTATATTAAATAATGGTGGGGCAACATGATGATATTTCATCATGACCGCCTTGTTCACTGTAATAAACAGTGTGCTTTTCCGATCATGTTACATATTCTAATATATGCATAATCTGATCAACGCGGAGCATCTACATGTTCTATTAAAAGGAGAGCTGTTATGTTCAGCTGTAAGCAACAGCAATCATTTTCCTGGGTTAAATTGACCTGGTTCATGTTTAACCATGTGAAGGAAGTTAATAAATCTATTTTTTCTCAAATAATATCTTTAACTCAGTTATTATCAATTTAATCAATAATTGGCATAATTAGTTTTTTTCATACCTTACAGATCATGGTTTACTAATGATTATTGTATGTTACAGATTCATTTTCATACGTTTTTTATTGAGCATTAGTAAAAAAAAAAAAAAAAAAATCATAACATTCATTTTATTTATTCTCATTGTATTTAGACTTTAGCTTCTGTTATGGGGGCACATGCCGATTAACCCTAAGAATGTACTTTAAGAGCAGTGTGCGTGCCTCTATCATGTGCCCCATAAGTCACAAACGGGTTTACTTACAAACACAATAAGTAGGTGTGTCACATCTGTACGTTAACCCTTTCCTGACTTATGCAGGAAAGGATAGAGCTTCGCAAACTGCCTGTACAGTACAGGTGTAGGTTAAAATAAAGACCTAAAGGTTAATACAAACAAAACATGTTTCTGTTTCACATCAGATTGATTGGTCAGTTCAAATCACACTGTTATTGGTCAATTCAGATCACATTAAATGACATAAATATAATTCTAAAACCATCAGATTTGAAAGAAAACTGGTCAAATTTGGGCTAAATTTAACGTTTGTACTCGTTGTAGCCTCCGTTCTCACTGTTAGGTCAAACTGACCCGAACATTATGTGGGTAGTACTAAATAAACATAAATAAACATACTAAATATTATAGTACATAACGTATATAAGCTCACCAGACAAAC
>JAVGWN010001417.1:0-12428 GCA_034552555.1 Semaprochilodus insignis | reverse complement strand
ATCCATTCATCATGAAATGTCCAACCAATGTAAACAGCAGCTCATGTAATCAAAAAAAATAAAAATCAACCAAAATGGAGATACGTGGTTTTCATTGGACAGCGACGATATGTGTGTGTGTGTGTGTGTGTGTGTGTGTATATGTGTATATGTGTATATATATATATATATATATATATATATATATATATATATATATATATATATAGCATAAGTGCACTACCTGGGAACCCTACCCAGTGTTCATACCTAGAGAGAAGAAAGATCATGGTGAGAATAAGTGCAAAACATAGTATTTCAGCATACACAACTATAAGTACAACATACACATCTACTAGTGCTCACTCATCTTAAGTTTTATCCTTATTTAATATTTAAAGTTCAATGTTTTTTTATCGTCTGGTGCTGTGAAAGGGAGAGCATGAAAATAACACCTTAATGAGAGTTATGTATTCTCCTATATTAATCCAAGGTATAGGCAGACGTATAGTAATAAGAATAATAGAAATGTGACGGGTTTTAGCCTGTCGCAGCTAAGATAAAGGAAAGACGCCTCGTCAGATTGTTTTCATCATAATCAACAGATTCATTTTCAAACTAATTTTGAGTTTTAATCTACTTTGCCAGACTAAATCTAGATTAGATTAGGAGTGAAAGTATAAATTTTAAATGTCCTGGGGGAAATAAAGTTATTCAGGTTCTCTTAGATTTTAGACATGCAATTTCATCCCTCTTTTGGGATGTTCTAAGGCGTTTCTCCTCATCGTTATAAATGTGGTTGGACATAAACAGGTTAAAGAGAAGGAGGGGCCTGGGGGGACATGGGGCAAAGGTTAGAGAGCAAGCTGAAGACTCTGTGCTGTTCATTTCTGCTCTGAAGAGAAGCATCAGCTCACTTTTGAGATGTTTCCTGCTGTAAACCTGGAGAGGGATTTTTCCCTTAATAGATTTATTAGCCAGATCCTTAAACTTCTCCAGTTTGGGGAAACTGAAGAATCAAAAGAAAAATGCAAGTGAGTTTGTGTGCCTGCATTGTGCTTCTGATACAGGACAAGAATGGAAGCTCTGATTTGTACTGAAGAATGTTCTAGTAAGATTCTCTCTTTTTTCTTCTTCTCTTCTTCATTCCACAGCTGTCCTTTGTGCCGGTTCACCTTCGGTAGGATGATCAAAAGTCAAGAAGATGTAAGACGTCTCTTTCTTTCTCAGTTATTTCATATTGTCCCTGTTATAAGGAAATCTTGTAGCTCAGTTTTTTCACTATTTGAAAACAGCGGCTGCTCCTTAAAGGTTTTTAGGCTATATTGGCAGATGTGAAGTTAAGAATGATTTTGTCCTTCTACAGCATTACTGCTTCAAATATAGAATGTTTCGTGACGAAAGCAGGATTATTTTCTTGATCATTTGCAAGCGCCGTTCATATTAAGCGATATTTCAGAAAGCAATGTCATTTTTCTTGAATTTCAGTGACAAGAGTTCCACTATACGCAAGAGCATACTAAACAGTTCACTGGCTTGCACTGCAGTCAAATACATTTTCAGGAGGCAGTTTTCTAATCTTATCTGGGGTGTGACCCATAGATGTTGGGAAATCATGGAATTAGGCATTTAAAGAGATTTGCATGTTTCAGCACTAGTTTAACTAGTTTAAATCTGGATGATTGACTAGTATACTATCGCTGTCTGAACATGACCTATGGGAATGGGAACTGAACCTGAGAAAGACAAAAACAGTCCTTACTTTTAAACAAGTGAATGTAACAAAACTTTCCAGGTAATTCTGGGATATTTCTATTGATCTGTTCATCATGAAATGTGCAAACATTTTAAAGTGATGTAAAAACAATGAAGGTAAACGTTTTGTTCCAGAAGCATCAGTCTATAGGACCAGTTCAGCAATGTATTGTTTGTTATGTCCTTAGCAGGAATTTGTTGCCGTGAGGGTTCAGGATCCTCGGGTAGTGAATGAAGGTTCATGGAACTCATATGTGGACTTTAAAATTTTTCTTCATGTAAGTAGTTTTGTCAAAATGTTTTTCTGTAAACAAGCCACTGACAACCACTGATTACGTGCAGCATACAGAAGAATGGAGAGTAGTTGTATTTTATACATATGTACACCATATATTTAAACATAACACATTTATTTAGAAATACTTTAACTTGTGTTGTCCAAAGGTATTTTTTCTTGTATAATGTGAGCTTTTTTTTTTTTCTTTGTCCCAAGACTAACAGCAAGGCATTCACAGCTAAAACCTCCTGTGTGCGTCGCCGATACAGCGAGTTTGAATGGCTGAAGAAGAAACTGCAAAAAAATGCTGGCCTTGTGTAAGTTTTACTGCCTTGAAAGGTTCATTTTTAAAACTGTATTAACAATCCTAAACTGTCTAAAACAACGTAATTGTGAGTTGTTTTAGCCTGACATCTAAAAAAAAATATTTTGTGTTTTTAAAAATAGTTTTCTTTGTTTCACAGCCCTGTCCCTGACCTGCCCGGAAAATCTTTCTTTACCTTCAACAACACAGACTTCATTGAAAAAAGGAGAAATGGTCTACAGATCTTCCTGGACAAGTCAGTATTATCATGATCATCATCTTCACCTGTGATGTGGTAGATGTAAAAGAACTGTGGAATGTGGTTCCGTTTGTATTTTATGGATGTTGCTAAGGAAGGAATTGAGGACCACTGGATAATGTTAGATTGTATTCCTGCACTTCTGCTTTTTGTCCCTTTTTGCTTGTTTGTTTGTTTTCCTCCCCCATTAAGCAGCCTCTCATGTGTAAAGTGTTTTCCATTGAGCAAAAGTCAATTTAAAAGCCAATTCAAATGGGAAAATGGCTTACTTATTAATGTGCAAAACAGCAAAATTCTTGTTTCACTCATGTCAGGCTTTTTTCTTGTTCTCAAGATGTGCCAAGTCGCAGCTTGTGATTACATCATCCTTTGTGTTTGTTGTCTTTGCAAAATAGGGTGGTGCACATGACAGTGTGTCTGTCAGATAGTCAGCTTCATCTGTTCCTGCAGACTCAGCTTCCTGTAGGCCACATAGAGGATTGCGTGCAGGGCCATACGCCATACAGTGTGACAGACGCCATTCTGACTTACGCCTCCTCCAACCGTGGCTGGGCTCAGGAGGAAGAGGACGGCTCGCTGGAGCCTTGCACAGTGCCAGTTTCATATGAATCAATGGAGAGGTATGGATGGAAATTGAGTAATAGTAGCAGTACATGGTATACAGTCAACTACAACATTACTGGCACCCCTCAAGAAACATTAATCTGATAGAAATTGTTGCAAATAGAGGAAGAATGTATTCTTTCAATACTTATGTGACAAATTTACTATTAAGCACAGTCAGAGTGGTAAAACTTTAAAAAACATGGAAGAGCTGATCATTTTCCAGGAAGAGGTTGCACAAACATACTGGACCCAACATACATTGAGGAGAATGGAAGGGGAGGCAAAGAGGAACGCAAGGTTTACAGTTTCAGAAACCACTGTCACATGCCTTCTCTGTGACTGCAAGCTTTTTGGCAGCGTTCCACAAAAAAACCTTTTTGTGTAAGTCACAAAGTCCAACACCTGAACTTTGCAAAAAGTCAATGGGACCTTAAATGGAGTCACATGATCTGGTCAGATGAGACAAATGTAACTTTTTGGTCATGCACACTATTTTCAGGGTTAGTGTAAAAAATTAAATAAATAAAATAAAATAAAATAAAATAAAAAAGCAATGGTGGTGGATCTTAGATGCTTTGGGACTGTTTTGCTGCTAGTGGGGCCAGGGACTGTTATGAAAAACAATGGTGTGATGAATTCCACTAAATGCCAGGAAATTTTGACCAAACATTTGTCTGCCTCTGCCAAAAGGCTAAAAGTAGGTAGTGGGTGGACCTTTCAGAAGGGCACACCGAACACGCCTAGAAATTCAGTTGTAAACCTGCGGTGTGTATTGAAGAGAAGACCGTACACAAGCAAAGACCAGAAAGATCAAGAAACTGTAAATATACTGCATGGAGGAATGGTCTCAGATCTCTCAAGTGGGCCCCTCCAAGAAAAGCTCATCTATTAACCATTATGGATTATCAGTTCATTTTGTTGTCTATTTGTCTTTTGTCTTTTACATTGTGAAAGCCAAACTGTGCTTTATTTTTGTTTTAGTAATCACTTTGTTTTACTTACTGGGCATTAAACAATACAAAAACAAAAAAATACATGATTTTTACACAAAATGTCACATACACTTGATTATTGCAAGGCTCAGTTGTTCTCCAGCCTAGTTAAGCATTATAGAAACAGCTAAATGCTGTTATTCTCACTGTGTGTTATGTGAAATATTATTAATGAGGGTGCCAGTATTTTGGAAACCCATGTTGTAGAAGAAAAACTCACTAAAGAACCTCTTTTGGTTCCAAAACACTATGCAAAAAAAAAAAAGATGCAGCTGAAATTTCACTCTGCATACATGAATTCATTTTCAGAAATGGTGCCTATAATTCTGGAATTCTGGAGACTGTATATTGGTGGCTGATGTAATATTAGCCAATAAGTGGGATATAGTGGATAACACCACAGCACCACACATGGAAGATTGAAGGTTCAGTTTCCTTGCCAGGCAGGACCACCAATGCTTGTACTAGTTAGGGATGTCCCAGGCCAGTTTGAATCAGTTTTTACTAGTTGTAACTCACAAGTGAATCATGGGAGTGTTTTTTTTCTACATAGTTTGTGGCCAAGACCTCTACATTATACACTACTTACCAACGATTCTAAGTCAAGTGCCTGCAAAATTGGTAAAAGTTTGCTGATTTACCTGTTATAGCTCTGTGCAATTAACCATCTATTAACTGGCACAGCAAAATTCTCTTTCAAGCATGTTTAGCTTTACATTGACATGTTAGTGGCTGGCTTCATGTGTCTTGGAGAAAGTATAGGCTAGCTATGACCCTCACAGCTTTGTAGCATTATGTGATAGGAGGCCTGACTAGTGGGAGAAAATTGGCCATGATTATAATAATGAAGGAAAATTATTGGGTACAATTCTATAAAGTATTTGTAATTAGTACTTGGGTATTAGATACATAACAAGGTATTAGTTATCATTTATTGTTTGCTGCTCATAAGTTTTCTAATATGGTTGGTTCTGTACTGGTTCATCTGTAAGCAGTGCTATACAGTCAAGTCTGAACACTCCTGAATGATGGATGTATTTAGTTGATTTTTCAAAGTGAAACTATGTTAATGTAACCTTTACAGGGAAACTACAATGGGTATTTTATTTTAGGGGTCAACTTGCAAAGCTTATCATGTTGGAAATGAAGAACACATCAAATATGAAATACACCATAATCTTTTGGACAGGATATGTTTTATCTTCTTTTCCCAATATGTTAAATTCAGAAAATAAACAGTAATTGTGCTTATTTTCCACACACTTACTAATTCTACAAAACATGTCACGTGACCAGCAGCACCCAAACCTTTGCATACAACTGTAACTGTGTAAGTAATGCATCACACAGAACTTAATGGAGCCATTGTTGTTATTTTCAGCAGCCCCTCTCCCCACGTTCCCACTTTACAAAACGAAGAATCTGCAAACGAGCTGGTGAAAGACGCCACTGACCTCATCTCTGTAGAGCTCAGAGTATGTGAAGCACACAGCGCTAAAACTAAAACGCCTTGTAGAGATGGGTTGGAAGAAAGAATGAAGAAAGGGGAGAGGTGTGATGATCTGCTGGTGGAAGTCCACTACCATCACGTTCCTCTTTTGGAAGACACTAAAGAGGTCGATCTCAGCGTGCCAGAAGAGACAACACAAACGTACGAAAACACAAGAGGCACCAGCGCACATACAGCCTAGTTATGCCTTTGGACAAGGACACACTGTTCCCAAATGAGGAAATGGGTCAGAAAATCACTCTACGTATCGGAGAGGTGACCATGAGGATGCACCAGAGGATACAAAGCAGTTAAACTTCATTAGTTTAAAGACTGAATGTGCTGTAGAGCTGACCTTTTCAGTAGGGTTGATAAATCTATGCACTTTGTTCTTTCATAGCAACTGTTGTTGGACAAGCTTTACAGAATATTGGTGAAAACATGATCCGACAACATCATGGAGTGTGTTGGTATTTGAAATGAGATTAGGATTAGGACCTGTGGTCAGGATGCTCACGGAACACAGTTAATAGTATTATGATTGGTTACAGTCCTGTTTACTATTGCAAAAGGCCAATGTTGCAGCAACGTGTTGCAAAAGGCCAATATTGCAACAATGCTTAAACAGTGGTATATTATGTAGCCCTACTGGGTGCCACACCAGGATTGGAACCACAGTGAAAAATGTGATGTTAGTCAAGATGAGGGAAGACTGATTATGATCAACCCGTATATCCTAAATAATTAAGACATTGAAGAAAACTTGGATAAAGTCAATTTAACCAATATACAAATACTACTGACATAAATGCACTTGGTTTTCACACTGATTAACGAAATTAGAAGAAATTAGAAGAAAGACCAATTGTTAGACTGCCCAGGAAATACCACTGGGAAACTGGCCTACCATTGGGCTACAGACTATAAGAATGCGCACAGTCATTTACAAAGATAACTATTCTTTTTTTTTCCTCATTTATAAGATCTTTTACTACTTTGCCTACTGATTTTCACTGCACTGGAATCTGCTGTTAGACAAGGAGCTATTAGACAACCAGAGTGGACAAAACGTTAGAGATGGCTGGCTAAGATGCCAGATGAATCCAGGTGAAATCTAGACCTCCAGTTGATTTCATCTCTTAAATCCTCTACATGAATGGGGAAGGACAAGCTAAACATGGTTGTATATGTGGATGGCAAGAAAAGATGACTTGTGTGCCTTCTGCTAGAGTATCTGCCGTTATGGATCTTCAAGGCTTTATTTCTCATGTTTAGCAAAACGAGCAACTGGCAAGCATGCAAAAGGCCGATGCTGTCTCGCGCATTGGTTTCGTCAGGCGGTCAAAATGTCGTCAACATGTCGCATGATTGCCAGTTGCATCTTTGCTAAACATGAGAATTAAAGCCATAAACACTGCCATCCTTGAGTGCCGATTGCTCTTTTTATTGATTCTTGAAATCTGATTTGAACTCAAAGCACCAGAAATGACAACTTTGACACCTTAAGCCAGCTCTTAAGAGACTTTAAGTCACATTAGAGCGGTGGTCAGCAACCCTCCTCCTGGAAATCTGCCATCTTGCAGATTTTGCCTTTAGCCCAAATGTTACACGCCTCCTTCAGCTAATCAGTGACTTCTGAAGGCAGCAGTGGATCAGGTAGGGTCTGTGATGGTTGGAGCTGATGTCTACAGGAAAGTAGATCTCCACTAGCAGGGTTGGTGATCCAGGCTTGGGAGGTTCCAGAGATATTGTGTCAACGACTGCAGAGCTGCTGAATTTGCAGCAGCATTCCTTATCAGTATCTGAATAAGGGTCATACCACCAATAAACATTCATGAAATCGCCAGCCAGCAGTCAAGAATGACTTATTGTTAAAAAAGAACACCGTGTCACTGATGCAAAGCACCAGTCTTAGGAATACAAAAAAGCCACTGGAGTGCTATTGTCACCTTCTGGTGGAGAATCTTCAGCCTGCTAAATGTGAGCGAGTGAGTGAGCGAGTGATACCAATTTGGACATCCGCAGTCTGTCTGCACTTGTCAGTCTTGTTTCCATATAACATTCACCTTTGACCCTGTTTGCACCTGGTCACTTCATGCGTCTATTATCTGGATTGTATCCTGATAAGTAATTCCCTCATTATGTTGCAAACAAGTACCAACTATTTATCTGTTCTGTCTCTGTTGTCTGCATTTTGTTGTGCACAGTAGTGTCCGTCGATATTGGGATTTGCGTCCTTCATGGTAATCTTTCTTGCAAACAAAGATGGAGTATCCAGTGACGTGGTGCTCGGAGAGGAGTTTCGGTAGTGCTATGAAGGGTTTGGATGGTCTTGGAGAAGCAGATATGTTTACACTGCTGTAACATGCGGCTCAAATGCCTCTCAGATCAGAGGCTTGATTGATCAGATTCGTATCTGTTTTAAACGTGTCTTTAGTGTGTTTACATCTGCTTTTTTTATGTGGCCTTATCCAGATGTAATCCTGATACTTGACCTGCATGAAGTGGCCAGGTGTAAATGGGGTATTTCTCCAAATGAAAATGTGTGAAATTCTGAAAAATACCAAAAAAAACCAAAAAAACAAACAAAGGGCTGACGCCAGAACCACAGGATGTCAGAAATGCATCCTTTCCTGGCAGCAATAGATTGACATAAGAATGAGTTTTCCTCTGCAACCAGTGTAACTAGGGGCAGGAGTAATTTGATTACACTGATGATGTATTGAGGCAAATTGAAGCTGTGCTGGAGTCAAAGTAATGCCATTTTAGGAAGACATCTGTAATGTTTTGTACACTCGGTTTGTCAGTATGCTGATTCTTGTATTGATGTTTGTTTTACCCTGTTGCAATATTCACAACTACAAGAAAGGTCATTTACAGTACGTGTATTACTCTGCCTGGTTTAAAATGTGATGCGGTGCTCTTTGGACTTGCTGTGAAGACTTCTACAAACCAAACTGCGCTTATTATCTGTAGGATAGAAATGAACAATTCAATTTTTAAAGTGACATTACTGAGCAGGGGGGATGTCAGTCTCTAGGGTGCAAGTTTGAGTCCCAGCTGGGCCGTGTACCATCTGTGACGAGGAGATTAAATGTCTTTATATTGTAGAGTTGAACAATTAACATTCTCCTCTAAGAGTGACGGAGTGATGCAGAATGCAGGGTGGCTCTGTAGTTTAAAACACATGCAGCCTTAACCTTCAGTCTTCGGAAGAGGCGTGTTCTGGCCTGCCTCTTGCTAGACTGAAAAAAAAAAAGATTAGCCTCTGTGCATTTTTGCTTTGCTGGATTTCTTCATCAGCTTCAGTCACATGAGCAGAGCCACTTGAGTCTGTGAGAAAGTCTAAGCTTACTGAAACGATATGATAATTGCTCATTAACAAACAAACTAAAATAAGTCATGCCAGACTGCAGGGTGCACAGTGTAAATATGGATGCCGTTCTGAATTGTTATCGATTTGCACTGAGGTGATGGGGAATGATTTTTCTTTCTAGTGGTTGGCCATCAGTCCGTTTCAGAAACGCTGCTTACACTGTTGATCATAATTGTTTAAAATAGTGACAGAGCAGAAAACTGATGAATAGGAAAGGGAACTGTTTCTGGTTTCTTTGTTTCCAAACGTTATGGCTAAAACTTTATATGATTTTACTGCATAGGTTTTTCCTTTTCCTTGACATGCTATACTATATTTGGTAAATATGGTGTGCATTTCTATGGTTTACAAGGATTTTGTTGTTGGGTTTTTTTTGCAGGGATAATTTGGATGAGAAATTAGTTTTAAATATAGCAGTTTATTTTTGTTTTAAAACAGATGTTACATTTTTACTGTCAGGTTTAAATCACTGCACCCTGTGTTTTTATTTAGAGTATATTAAACAAGGATGTAGAAGGGCCAAACCTATCTGTGCACAGAGCCTCAAATCTGCAAATCTATGGAATCATTAATATACTTATTAATGGCAAATAAAGAAAGAGAAAAAATAACAGAGTACTGTTTGTCTGATTATTTTGAGGAGATTACTGTAAGCACTACTTTACTACATCATATCGTGTTCTACTGGAAAGATTAGCTGCTTCTCAGAATTATTTTTCCTTTGAATTTGTTACTGGGCTTTGAGTGTTGCCCAGTATGACCACATGATGGAGATGTGAGATTGAACTATTGCAGTAATGCAGCGGGAGAGTTATCAGTGACCTACAGAGCTCATTATGGCTATGGTGGATGCTATTGGGGGCAAACACAGTCTAAAACAACTAAGCCAGTTTTGCTTGGACTGACACCCTTTCTGACCTTTTTACTCCAGATATACACCAAGCTGATTTTAAGTTTAGATCAAGTAAAGCGTTAAACAGAAAATGAAAGCATCCAGTAAATCATCACTTTCAGGAAAAATAAACACTGTAAAATAACTTTATATCAGAGGAAATAAATGTTCTGGACTGAAATAAGATTTTTTAATTATTTTCTGTTTAATTACTGTGAGACAGAGAAGTTATATAAAAATATATATTTTTAAGTTTTGTGCAAATATGTGCATACATTATCAAAGGGGATTATGTCACATCAAGTGGCCATATAACAACAAAGAGTAATAATGGATAATTTCTACATAATTATATGGCTGAGATGTAAACAGAGTCATACGGAGTTTCACGTGAAATGGTTAATTGTAGAGGAAAAAAAAAAAACTCAGATTTTCTTCACAATGTTGGTGACAGGAATCGGGGACTACTATGTCACAAATACACACAAATATAGCAATTTTATTTACTACCAAAACCTCCAGTGAACCTACACGTCTTCTGTGTTTTTATATGGAATGTTGATAGTTATTTTACTGCAGCTCTCAACCATGAAGGTGTTTAAAAAAATAAGGTATAGTTCAAAAGCTTATCTTAAAAACAACATGCAACAATTTATAAAGCTTCAGCAAATGTAATTTTTCAGAGGCATTAAACACTTCAGATGTCTGGTTCCTATCACCACTACTTAAAACAGTTCTGTTGGTAGGTTTCTGTAAAATGGAGCACTCACTCAAACCACCCTGTATGACTATTTACATCTCAGTTTAACTTCATAAGTCAGTGTAATTTCTTTTCTGGGTTTTCTTTGTACTGACATATTTAAACTGCTACATATAAAAAAAAAAAAACACAATTTTGTTTCGTTTGACTTCTTAGAGCATGTATGACCTTTAATAGTTGTGCTATGTGGTTCAGTAGATGGAATATTCGGCCGACTGCTTCAAAGACAGTCGCAGGGCTTATCTGATGCTGTGGCATCGGCAGGCAGGGTTATGTAGCTGGCAGCAGGGCGCTGCCGCGTGTGATACAGTATAGTCTGCAGAAGATACATTGTCTGTGGCAATATCCCATAACAGAGCCTCCCGTTCTCTCTCCACCTCCTTCAGCACGGTCTGATATTCCTTGCTGGTGGGGTCTAGCGCTGACCCCTCTGCTTTATCCTTATCAAGGTCAAAAATCAGTGGGGGATCATGAAGTTCCGCCTTTCCGCTTCCACCACCACAGGCTTCGGCACCACCTGCGACAGTTAAACAGCAGTTAATTTCCTCAATAACTGACTGATTAGCAACGGAGAACCTGCTGGTTCGCCACTATGAATCTGCTTACTGGAAACGTTTAAGGAGTAAAACCATCACTGTCCTAAAACAATTACGCTCATTAATGTAACAACATATTAGTAATTTTCAAGCACTTCTATTGTCCTTTCATCATTACATCAACATCCACACGGTATAAAGGCCAAATGGAGATTTCAAATGGGGCAAAACAAAAGATTTTCAGTTTTGACATGACCGTGACGAATTACAGCTTTATTATATATTAATCTTGTATATTTTAATCTCTAATATTTTAATCTTCAACATCAACCCAGACCAAATCACTATCAGTATAAATACATCACCGATGTTTGTAGAACCTACAATGATTCGAAGCATTTCATCAGGACACCAACATCTCCCATCACCAAGCCTATTACAGTTAAGCCGTATTCATTCTTCTTAATATTTCATGTGGTTTATTTGTTCTTTGTGGTATAGTAGTGATTAATCACAATCAATAAGGCATTACAAGACCTGTGATGTAAAAGGCCTTGTGACGTCCCAGCCTGACAGTCTGCAGGTCCCCAAACTGCCCTGCTGCTCCACTGTTGGGATGCATGAGACTCTGAGGATGGAAGACAAACATAGTTACAGGGTTTACAATAGAGCGAGTTGCCAGTTTTTTTAGGTACACCTACCTTCTATCTATACTCATTGGCTGTTTTATCAGGCACACCTTCTATATAGGTATACAAATACTGCCATTTGCTGATGGATGGTGTAGAGGGAGAGTATCATAGACAACAGGCTTAACTATAAACCTGTAAAGTGCACCTATGCATAGTAGGCGTTTCTGATAAAAGGGCCAGTGAGTGGAGATGTAAGGTACAGCAAAACAGTTCTATATAGCACCAAACAGATTTTATGTCTGCTGTTACATGTCATAGAACTGTGAAAACATTCTTAAAGGTCCTTTATAGAACCACACACAATATGTTATCTATTATGCTAGTCAGTTAGACATGCAAAGAACCATGTAAGCATTCAAAGGATTCTTTAAGCTGTCATGCCTCTATATATAAACACTGCTATTATTCAGGACCCCCTAAAGAACCACTTTTTAAGTGTGTATAGGTACATATTAAACTGGCAGCCAGTGTTCCCATTCTGTCTAAAATTATATGGTACATATTAAAAAAA
>JAVGWN010001416.1:0-12430 GCA_034552555.1 Semaprochilodus insignis | reverse complement strand
TACAACCAAACTCAAGACCTGCTGGTGAAGAACGTCACTGAATCAGACCTGGGTCTGTACTACTGCGCTCACCAAGAGAGAAAGACCACTGATACACGTTCTGGATATGTTTACCGTTTGGGAAAAAGAACCACTCTGCTTTCTCTTGTTGGTAAGATCATTACTGGTTCTTCTGTCTCGGTGATGGGCATGCCTTTACAGTTTGAATGTTAAGGTTCAGGGCTGGGGTTCCAAAAGCTTCTTACCAGAAAGATGATTTGGACATCACACTGAACACTCTCTCTAACAGATAAGATGGTCTGAATACTAAGATGCTTTTGGGAAACTGGGCCTCAGTTCATATATACACACTGGTCACTATTTATACCGGCTAATTTGTTATCTGACTGCTGTATAGAGAAGGTAGCTGCAATGAAGAGCAGTACAGCTAAGTAAGACAACTACTGTTTCGTATAGGTAGCCAACAAGCACCCAAAAACCACAGAATTAACAGATCAGCTAACAGTTTATGTCTAAACCTATAGCCTTTATCATGGTACCTACTAGCTACTGCTATGTTACTGTGCTTTATCACTTCTACGCTCTGCTGTTGCAATTGTTCACTCTGAAGATTCCCATTCCTTATTTGTTTTACTGCATGAACTTGGCTCTCTTTTGTTCAAGTGCACCTAATTCTTTGTTGCATCGTTACTCAATCCCAGTATTGTATGATTTAGACCAGTGTTTCTCGACCCTGGTCCTGGAGGCACCCTGCCCTGCACATTTAATTGGGTTCCCTGCTTTAACACACCCCTTGCAACTCTGAAAGGGCTTGTTAGTGAGCTGGCAAGTTGAATGGTAAGGTGCGCTGGGAGCAGGGAAAGCACTAAAGAGTGCAGAGCACGGTGCCTCCAGGATCAGGGCTGAGAAACACCGATTTAAATGATACACGTTTATCTTTCATTAGTTTCCTCTACATGCTGCACATTCTGTTGGAATTTGTTGATAGGAAAGGAGCTCATGGTCAAAGCAGTTGACTGGACAACACATAGAGAGGTGATAGGTTTATGAACTTGTGTAAGCTCCATATGCAATAAAGGCAAAGTTATCTTCCCTTAATTTATACTTATCTCTTATTTCAGACGTAACTGCTTGTGCCACTCCCGAACAGACCCCCTCCACCCCTCCTGTATCAGACTGTAGTGTTTGCTGGAAGCTGCTGGTCAGTGTGTGTCCTGCGTGTGCTCTCCTTTCCTCAGTCGTCTCCTCCACCTGTGTGTACTGCATCTACAGAAACACTACAACAGGTACCATCAAGTACTTTCTGTACCTTTCTGGCTCTCCCTTCTTTCCAACTGGTCCACCATTTATGTCGGTCGTCAGCTAGCACTTAGTCAATGGTCAATTTCTGGTCACAGAGCTGATCTTGGTTGGATATTTTTAGGTTGTTGCACACTCAACCTAGACTGACACTGGGGTCATTAAAGTCTGTGAAGGGTATATGTGCCTGCTGCACTCCCGACTGGCTCGCCAATTGATACAAGCGCCACATACTTTACTATGCCAGCACTATGTTAGGGTCACTGTTGTGGTCAACAATACTCCTATGGTCTATGAATAGTGTCAGGGAGTAAGGAAGTGTGTATGACTAAATGTGTGTTCAATCTGTATGTGGATTTAGAAAGTAGCTGATCTAAGTAAACAACCAATGAGGGGAAATTATGAACACAATGTGTGGACATTTCTGTTTTGCTTGTTGCATGGATTATATGTATACATTCATATTTATTCACAGGATTCAAGAAAGAGCACACAGGTCAGGATGAAACAAACAAGAATGGGAAAACTCAAGAGGTAACAGAGCACAAACACACTTCATGTACACCTTCACATATCTGTATACACTAAATAATCCAATTTAAAAGATTTAATTTGTGGCACAGAAAAAGATCAATCATATAGCTATTATATACAGTACAAACACTCATATACAAAACCCATTTCAGGGACCTAAAAACAAGAACCTGTGATTCTCTCGAACCTTTATTTAACTGGGAAAAGTGCAAAGAAATGACTTTGGGCTGATCTTCGAAGGAAATACGAGCTGAGGTCAGATGAGTTCATGCTTCAGCTGTTTTTGGGAAAAATGGATGTCAAGCTCTCTGTGTGAAGGTAAAGGGGGCATCCGTGTCCACAGCATGAGTGACCTGAGTATGTGTATATTGACATGGAAGTATATTGGAATTTTAAATAAACGTATGCTGCCATCAAGATGAAGTCCATGGTTATTCCAGCAGGACAGTGCCAGGCCTCATTCTGCACACGCTACAACAGCTGTAGACACAGTGTGAGTGTGTGCGCTTGACTGACCTGGTCTGCGTTCCAGATTTGTCTCCTAGTGTAAATATATGGCACATCATAAAAAAGGAGAAGCAGTGACTGAGAACAACAACAACAACCACCCATAGATTGGGAAGAGGTGCTACAGTGCAGGGAATGTCTCGTTCCATGTGTGGAAAATGGCTCCAGAGCAGATGTTAATGATTGGCTAAAAGGAGTGACTGCATTTGGGCGTGTCAAAGACCATAGTGTGAAGGAAGTAGCTGAATCTGCAGGTGTATGGAAGCGTATGGTCATACGGGTCTACCAGCAGTGGCTAAAATCCCAGTCTACAGGGAATTCTACCCGGAATTGTGCCAGGGAAACCATCCACCTTTCTTTGATGTAAGAGTGTCTGAACATTGATGTGGTCTACATCCAGAAACTTGTCCAGTACATGCCCAATCCAGTCACAGCTGTTATTGGTGCTCGTGGAGGGATTTCAGGCTGTTAGGTACGGTTCAGTCACAGGTGCGTAATTTGAGCCCAGTGAGCTTATTTACGCAATACGTAATTAAGTTGGTCGGTAAAAACATTGGAAATATTTCCATTATACTTTTGTCAAGCAAATAAAGGTTCAGAAGAACCAACACATCAAAATGTCACAACTTTTATGTAAATGGGTTTTACATGATGTCATGTTATAAATATTAATATTGTGCTTTTAAACAAATGATACATTTAAACATTATTTTAAAACATTCTCTGTAAGACAGATTTGGTTGGTTAACTGTCAGTTTGGTTAACTGTCTGCAGGTTGGAGGAGATGATGTGTGTTATGTGTCACTGGACCTCCCGAGCAGAGGACAGAACCCTCTGAAGAAGAAGAAGAGGAGAGTGGAGAGCTCTGAGTTCAGCACATACTCTGAGGTTAAAACTGATCAGATGTAGAACTACTGTTCTGGAGGTCAGGCACAGTCATGAACTTGAATTCCGTCATGATCTTTATTAATCATCAACATGAATTTAGGTAGAGAATCTAATTTTTTTTTTTTAAATCAATATAAGATTTTGAATGATCCCATATTAAATATTGATCACATAATGCCAAAAACATGCGAGCTGTATGACGTCATATGCATGTATCATGCAAATAACTAATCAAAAAGTTTTGAGGAATTTGAACAAATGTGGGTTCTTTTTGTTTATACAGTCTGGATATGTTCAGTTTAATTGGTCATTTATTACTAATATAATTGGCTTTGTTTCACCAGTGGTATTCATACCCTTCACATCCCGGAGATCTGCTTTTCTATAGAATTAGCTCCAACCTGCATCTCCCCCTTTACCTAACCCTACCACGTCCGACTAAACCAATCAAGGACTTCCGAAGATGTTTATTAGTGGAGCAGGATCGGCAAATCGTGGTTTGAGCTACAATTCACAGAAAGGTGGATTTCCAGGTCCAGGGTTACTGAGCACTGGGATTCTACAATCTTCCCTAATCCATATTTAACGATGTACATAAACACTGATAGATTCTTATGATAACTGAGTGTAGCTTCAAAATGGTTTAAAATAAAACACGCTGGGAGACCACTTTGTGTGTTCACTGTATATACCTCCTTATGTCTATAGGTCAGACCATTAGAGATCCTTTCTGCCACAATCTGTGACTAACACTATTAGCTTGACACTACTTTAACATTGCTAACAGCATAATGCTTTATACCATGCCCCACTGTGTTTTTGTACAGTTGTCTTAGTGAATTATTACTCAGAGCTCATAAGCCATATAGGCAACACACTTGACTGGACAGTGAGCTTCCACCGAGATCCAGAAACAGTGATAAAACCATAAATGTGATATTATAATAAGATTAAATTCAGAAGCCTTGTATTTGTTTCTATTAGGAGCCTTTGTTCAGCTCAATGCTACTGTGCTCAATGCTACAATTCTCATAGGCATGTCTGTGATTTGCAACGTTATGTTAGTGCAAAGCTGGTGTTGCACTAGGTGAGGCGAAATGAACACAGGCTTACCCCTAATCAATGTTAGCAGATCATAGGACTATGATAGGACTCATTTCTGGAATGTAGTGCACGGTTCCAGGCTGATGGAAATCAGAATATAGATTTCACTCTAGATTCCAGGTTCCTCCTGGCTGACTCACCAATAACATATACTACAGGTTCCCAAACCTGTTCCTGGAGTACCTTATCCAGGACCCTGATATTTTGGTGTTTCCTGCTTTAACATGCCTTGTCATGCTATACTATGCTGTCTGGTCCAAACTGGGTCTGACCAACTATAAATGTGGGAAAGAAGACACATACCACTGATACCATAGAACATAACACTCTGAAAGAACTGCAGTGCGTCTACCTTTAGATAAGCATGATTTCGTGTGCTCTCTCTCTCTCTCTCTCTCTCTCTCTCTCTCTCTCTCTCTCTCTCTCNNNNCTCTCTCTCTCTCTCTCTCTCTCTCTCTCTCTCTCTCTCTCTCTCTCTCTCACATAAACAAATCCAAATCAGAAGCAGCAGGCCTGTGTTAACATAAGTCTCAGCACCATGGACAGTACAATCTGACAGCCAGCTCTTACTGGCATATGGAGATCCTTGTATGGTGTGGGAAGTTTACATGCACCACAGCTCTCATTATACCGTATCAGTCTAAAGACTTAACCATAACCATAGGCTAATACCAGTCCTAGCTCCAACTACTCATAAACTCTCACTAATCCAAACAAACCACTGAGACCATTCGGTGTCCTCCACAAGGAGTCAACACTGATGATGTACAGGCCTCCTGTGGAGGGGGTGCGATGCACAGATGAATCTGATTAGTGTATCTGATAAACGGTGCAGCTCCCCCTCCCCTGTCTCCAACTCTGAGAGTTCAGGAGCTGCAAACATCAGCCTCACTCTAAAACAGGAAGCCCACAATGAGACCCTGCAACTCAGAGCACATCAGGCTCATGTTCACTGACTGTCTATTCTGACTGATCACAGATCTGCTTGAAGCTGGCTCTTAGATTTGAGACTGACTTAAACACTAATCCGTCTTGGGATTAGTTTACACCTAAGTACAGTCCACACATGGTACTGATTTGCTGAGGTGATCCATGTATCATCTCAAACATAACTTCTTTCTTTGTGAGCATTAAACCACTGGTGCAGTAGACTGGTTCTGTAGCCTTGGGGACCTGAACCACACTGGGGTCCATGGCTTCATGGGATTGGCACCATACACAGATCCTACCAACAGCCCAAAACAATTGGTACACAGTGACTCATCAGACCACACCACATGTCCCATAGGGTCCAATTAGCAACTCACAAGTGTTGTGGTGTTAACAGTGGTGTTCACAGAGACACTCCCTGTGGGTCCTCTGCTCCCTTACTGATTGTTAAGTAGCCGGGAAATCTGCTCTGTACTCAAGAGCTTTGGACCTTTAGCACCTAGCAAACTGAGATTGGTTCAGCGGTCCTTGATCTCTGCAGTGGACACAGCGGTGTGTGCCCAAGATCACTTTCACAATGGACAGAGGATTCTATGAGTTACAGGTGATGCATTTTGGGCTCGGAAGTTCCCCAAGCATCACCTCATGGGTTAAAGATGCTCTTTGAAAGTCCTTAGAGCTGTAGGGGGTGGGCCTTGATGATCATCCGCGCAGTGAATTGTAAAGAGTTTATATACGGCCTACCGTTACTAACAATCAGTGCCTCCTGTAGACAGGTCATGTGACTCCCGTTACTTCAGTTAGTCTTTTGTTAGTGTTGTTACTAACGATACCATCGGAACTCAGATGAGGCTGCACTTCACTCAGCAAATGATGGTCCACCCACTGTCAATCATTGTCACATACAGTAGGTGATTAACAGTAACTCCATTTGGGTGTAGAGGAAAAGTGTCTGGAGGCGGCAAAACGACTGAAAATGCTCAATCCTGAGAATTCCTGGCAGGAATCCCTGGCACATAATCTAGAGAGGGCACTGATCAGGTCTGGATATCAGGCTGATATCAGCAGATTCATAGATTGGGAAGTCCTGTCCTGTGCTAGCACCTGCAATCCCAGGTCTTAGTGTGGTGGGAACCCCCCACACTGACAGTTAGAGACTCACTCTAAAGCAGGAAACCCACAATGAGACCCTGCAGCTCAGAAAACATGAGACCCCTGTTCACTGACTGTCTGTACTGACTGATCTCACATCTGTTCATCGTCCTCAACTTTGTGCCATGTTGGGTAGATGCAACTTTCAAGCTGAAATGGACCTAAACATGCACTTTGGGTTAAACAGCACATGAACACTTATGTTTGTCCAGTTTCAGAGAAATGAAGAACAGTGTGAATGTGGTGGGTGTTACTGAACCTCAAGTGGCAGTTTGTCTCCTCCACCACACTCACATACACACAGACTAATGGAAACATCTGTGGTTAGCAACAGCCGCCTCATCAATGTACAGAGATCAACAGAAGCTCCTTTCAGTTTCTACCTAAACCACAGCACCTGCACACAGATGCAGAAGACACAGTAACATGCACAAAATAGCCTGGCCAGGTTTAAACTCTGAGGTAGCAGACAGAACCGAGAGAACATGAGAACATTAGTACTGCTATTTAAATCCAGCAGAGACTGACAGTACAACAGTGAACACCCCCTTCATGATGCTCCTAGGTTTATCACTCATGACTTAAGATATCAGTGTTCCTAATACATCTATCAGTTCACATATCTAATGATTTCTGACTTAATGTCTAACATGAGGGACGTCTGGTCCTCCCTCCAAAACACCCAACACCTACAGTATCTCACTATGTGTCGGGGAAGTAATCCAAGTTTTACATCCAACCAGATCCTTCAGTCAGGGTCAGCTTAGGTCGACTCAGGGCACCATCACTGTAGAGCTTTGTTTCTGGAACCACAACCTCTGTCACGCTTCCGGGTTTCCCTGGACTCCACTTCCCAGAGGGCCACACCTAATGACGTCACATCCTCATATTCCCGGTCGGATTCTCCGATTCGCTCCGGGTCGCCCGAGTTCTAGCCCAGCTGTCGTTGATTAGTGTCTCTATATAAACCCCTGGTTTCCATGTGCTCCTCGCGAAGCTTTGCCTACTTCTGTCTGCAATTCTGAGCGTTTTTCCAATCTCTGATCTTCCGGTTCTGACCTTCTTCGATTTTGACTACCCCTTTTCTGATTCCCTCTTGTTTCTGTTCCGACCCCCTCTGGCTTCTTGACCTGCTTTATTCCGTCCTCAGACTCTCCCTTCAGTCTGGTCCTTTTAACCTGTTCGCTTCCGCTGACTGCTCTCTCTGGCTTTGACCTGTGCTTAACCCTGACTTCGCTCTCGCCCTCCCCCCGCGTTGCTCTGGGTATCGCTGCTTGGTTGGATTGTCAGTTTGTTAATAAACCTGTCCTGACTTTTAGTTCTGCACATGTCAGTTTGGAGTCTTTTGTCCTGACAACCTCCTGCTCTGTGAGTTCTGTACATCTTCACGAAATCCAGGAGAGGTCCAGAGAACTGATCTCAGTCCTGGGTGTGTGTATTTGGTACAAATGTCCCCAAACCAGGACAATCGAAGTAAGCTGTTTACAGGATCACTGGGACTGTTGGCCCATTGGGCACACTGGTATTCAAACCATCAGTGGGCATGTAATTGTTACAGACATCCTCCATCTCCATTTACCATCTACTGTTGTCTAAGATCTGCTACTTCTGTCCAATTAGACTTAAATGTAAACACTGGACCCTCATTGACCATAATTGGCTATTGGTCACTGATAACAAAAAGGAGGTCAGTAAACTGGCTAGAACCCTGGCCAGAAAAGGTGGCTGTTTATCCTAATATCAGAGGCACAGAACATCAAGTCTGAGAGCTCAGCAGCATCAAAGTTCAGCCATGCAAAAACAGGAAACCCACAGTGAGACCCTGCAGCTCATGAGCCACATTAGACCACTGCACACTGAGTACCTGTAATAACTCGGATCTCAGATCTGCTAGCAGTTGAGTGTCACTGACTTTGATCTTTTGTCTTAAAATCAATTTATAGTCTTATATGCTCAATCATACAGTTTAGCTCCCATTGAGCTTAAAAGGTTATGTTCATTGATTATAGCAGTGATTTAAGTGAAAATCAGATGCACAGTGACTTTAAAGCACTCCCGAGGTAGTCCAGTCCCGGGAACTTGAAGACCTGAACCATACAGACAATTCAGTACACACACCACCATTCACTTCTTTAATCCCCAATCAAAACAGCCATTCTGTACCCCTTACTCAGAGGCCTGAACACTACATGTAACAGACGTTTTCACAAGTTGGCAGGATTTTCTGTTCCTCACAGTCCAGTTCATTTTTATTAGCCAGTTATCCAGCCAGATGTGTGATGAGCCAGATGTGTTAGAATGGGGAGAACTCCAGGACTGTTACTGTGCACTTACCCAGTCTCAGAGTTAAACATGGGTAGTCTGATTGAAAGATGTGGTCATAGTGTGCAGTCAGGAAGCATGTGATCAGTTTGCACGTCTCCGATTGGTGGACTGTCTGAACAGTAAGACAAACCGCTATGCTGTGGGCCGTAATGGAAATAGAAATGTTCCACTGACGTGGACCAATCAGATCTCAGCACAGACACCCGCTTCAAACACCCTCACCATCATCAGCCCCCCAGCACCAGTCTCTGAGATGGAGAGATCGAGAGTCGCTCTCATCACTCTCATGTGTAAGTAAACTTCTACATCTGTTCAGTTTCATCTCATAGTGGACTTTGTGACACTCTAGAACCATCAGAACATCTTGGTTCTGTATATGTTTGTTTAATCTGGGTTTGATTTTGTGTTCCAGGTGTTTTGATTTCCAGCATATCTGGAATCATAGTGGAGATGAGAGTCAAACCAGGAGACAACGCCACCATCTACAGCGACTGCGCCCGGAGGACTGGATATAAAATAGCATGGATGATTAAACCCTCACATGAACATCAGCCTCCTCTCATTCGTTTAAGTGAAGACTCCACACCTCCACGTTACTCCCGTGTGTGGAACAACTCCAAAGGAAGGTATGACCTGCTGGTGAAGAACATCACCGAGTCAGACCTGGGCCTGTACTACTGCGCTCTACATGCAATGAAGTTTACTAGAAAAGAAAATGGAGATATAATCCGAGAAGATATATACCAGGATGGAAACAGAACCACGTTCCTCTCTTTCCTGGGTAAGTCTGTTCATTCTGACCTACTGGTTCTTCTGATCTGGGTCTCCTTCAAAACGTAAAGCCAGAAAACAGCAAGAACATTGTGCTCCAAGTTACCATGTCACCTAGGATGGTAAATAAGGCCTACACAGTGTTCAGTAAATGTTCTACTGATCTAATTAGTGCAGGTCTGTTTCCTCAGGCATTACAGACACCAAGGTTCCTTGTATCAATCTCTGCCAGACCCCCTCCACCCTCCAGACCCCCTCCACCCCTCCGGTATCAGACTTTAGTGTCTTCTGGAAGCTGCTGGTCGTTGTGTGTTCTGCGTGTGTGCTCCTTGCCTCAGTCGTCTCCTCCACCTGTGTGTACTGTATCTACAGAAACAAGACTACAGGTACTCCCTCGCTCTCTGTCCCTGACATGTAATAACACCTAGAACATTTGTTCAGATATGTAACTGTTGTGAAAATTAACACAGAATGACAGAATGGTTCTAAGTGTACTGAAGAACTCTATGATCATAATGTCGTGTCCTTCCCAACCATAACAGCTGATGGTACAGCAGACCGACGAGGGAATATGGAAATGAGGAACCATAATGAGGTAATAACACACACACAGCACACTTTATATTATACACTCATTTAAATACAGTCCACTCAGAGCAGCTCATTTCTCTGGTTGGTTTATTGTGTGTATTGAGATGAATGTCTTTATAATAGCTGCAGGTTGGAGATGGTGGTGGTGGTGGTGGTGATGATGTTGACTATGCTCCACTGGACATCCCGAGCAGTGGACAGAGACGTCTGAAGAAGAGGACAGTTGAAAGCTCTGATCTGTGCACATATTCTGAGGTTAAATTTGTGGTAACTTCTGAAGAAGCTGCTGGATGTTCAGAATGAAGGAACCTCAGCAGGGCTGGAGATTAAGTGAGATCAGGGACTCTCAGATCTCTCCCTGTGTTCTGCTTTTCTTGTGCTTCTCTGGCTGTTCTCTTTGGTACCAGCTGTTTTTTAATGTCCTCCATTGTAATATACACTCATCATCAAAAGAATAGCTGCACAAATAGCTGCACCCAGAAGGAATCAACCCACAGACATGCTAATGATTCAAGTTTCACACTTGGCCACACATGTCTGGATTATCACAGGACACCATTAGGAACCTCTACAGCTCCATGCTGAGACGTCTGGTGTGTTGGGTTAGCAAACACGGCGGCCCGACGCCATACTGAGAGACAGACTTCTGTATGTGTAGCTCAATAAATATTGATCATATCAGTCTAAATTTATCATCAGTTATTGTTATTTATTTTCCTTCCAAATAGCTCTGCAATCCCACACTTCCTTCTGAGTGCAGCTATTCTACTGATGATGAGTGTATAATATTATAGCTGTTGAAAGTTGGCCATGACTTTCCACAGTGCTACAATTTTTTTTAAACAAAGACAAATAGCTTATTTTCTCTATGTTGGTCTTAAAAACTGATTATGCCTACATGAGAAAATGTTCACACTTTTGTTGTAATCTAATAAAGTTTATTTGAATTCTAGTGAACAGTGTGGGAGATGGTTTATACCAGCAGTATTATAGTTTTCATATGATCATGGATCCCACGTTTGACCTAATAAGTTCAAAGACCTGTTGGGATTGAGAGTTGACCGTTTTGCTACTGCAGTTGTGTACCTGAGTAGTTTCATAGCAGTTACTGAACAGTTAATAGCAATTTTGGAATATTAAGCCTTAAAATTTATGAATAATGTACCTAGAGATTATGGGTTTAAACCATTTAGTACAAAAAAGGACCCGTTTATGCCGTCCAACAAACAACCAATGAGGACCACACAATAGACTCCTGAATATCTGCAAAGGGTTACTGACACCTTCATATCACCATCAAGGACGACCTTCAACCTGCCCTGTACTGAAGACCTCTTTACATTCATCATCTAGCAAACTGATTTGGGTTCAGCTCATCTAGATCTCTACAAGACAACACTTGAGAAGGTTTGCGTTCACCACTGACAGCGGATTCTATCAGTTTTAGGTCATGCATGTTGGACTAAGAAATGCCCCAGCTTCGCCTCATGGGTACGATTCTGCACAGCCTACCAACATGACAATCACCTCACTCACAGCTATCTCTTATAACAGCATGTATGGAGAATGAAGCTAGCAGGAGTTTCAGCACTGTGGACAGGGACTGACTCTTAGAGCTAGTGGACCTTTTGTTCTCCTCCTAAACACAGTCAAAGAGACAGATCACAGAGGGAGTTCTGTAATGAGGTTTGTGTCGGCAGTTCATGAATCGAGTACAGTACTAGATCATTTAGGGGTCTACAGGTGAAATTCAAATACCCAGAGTGCCTATTGATCTGTCCTCAGTGTACATCAACCAGCTGTACTGGAGAATGCTACAGCTAGTGTTCTTATAGCAGAGAACTTCTAATAGAGCTCATAGGAAGCTACCACACACACAAAGAGCATGCACTGGCTGTCCAAGCAGGAATGGAGATGTGTGATTGGTCAGTATGAAATCAGATAAACGGTGATGTGTGAGGCTCCTCCCCCTTACTGAGAGTTAGAGAGACATGCTGCAACAGGAAACCCACAATGAGACCCTGCAGCTCAGATCACATCAGACCATCTCTACTCACATATGACCTGGACTATGTAGATATTAGGCCTAGGTAAAGGGCTCAAACTGATTTAGGGTTATTCTAAGGTTAAAGTTCTGCATAATGAAGAACATAAAACTGGTGTTCAAACCACATACAGACTCACACAGTCATGGAAACATCTGTGGTTAGCAGCGTCTGCCTCATAAAGAAGCAGAGACAAACAGACACTACTTTCAGTTTCTGAGAAAGCCACAACATTTCAAGACGCATACACACCAACATCCACCAGCTCGGTTCCACCACACACA